>WOXC01011052.1:0-74364 GCA_011680675.1 Gymnobelideus leadbeateri | reverse complement strand
TATATATATATATATATATATATATATATATATATATATATATATATATATATACTTATTACTTTTCCCCTTCCTCCAAATAATAGCCTCTATGTACTTGACAATCCCATATAAAGTGTGGCTATAAAGTCAGGGAAGCCTGGAATCTTAGGTTGGGATTTGAACTCAGAGTCCAGTTAGTTTAACTTCCTACCTGACTAGGAATCCACTCTGCAATACCCTGGCAAGAGATCCACTAGCTTCTGCAAATGATCTGGGTTAGGTGAGTCTTACATCAAACTTTCTATTGATTGACTGGCCTTGCTACCCATTCTCTACATTGTTTTGTGAACTGACCTGCTCACAATCTTCCACTATTCTTTTTTGTCATATTTTACAAATAAGTTTTATATTCCAAACCCATTTTGTCCTTGGAAAAGAGATCAAGTACTTCTTGCTGGCTGGTTTGTTTTCTGGGATCTTTTGACCTCCTTATTGTGATGATTGCTTTGTATGAGTTACAGGACGTGGTAATAGTTTTGTGTGTTTTTTTCTTTGTACATTTCCCATTTTTTTTATAACAATAGATGTTTTTGGAATAGGTCAGGTTAGAAATGCTTTAATTCTACCCAATGTCTTCTTATGTTTATCCTTTCTTTTGATTTGCTATTAATTTTTAAATTATGCTCTACAAAAACAACTATCATATTGATATCTGGCATATCCTGTCTGGTAAGATATAATCAATAATTTTGGGGAAGAGGTGATGAGGTTCACTATTCATCCTATTCAGTGTCTTCTGACTCTCTTCTAGAAGAAAGTTCGAGGCTTCTGAACTTACACTTCACTCTGAGCTTACAAGCTTCTCAACCATATTTTCTAACATCTCTTTGTACTGAAGTCGTTGAGTATAAATCTGGATGTTGACTTGGTTTAGAAGATAGTGTCAAACTCTTGATGGACTTTCCCAGCCTCTTCATCTTCTGCAACAAATGTTGGCACAAAAGCTGCATTTGTCTTCCTGATGGCCTACTTACTTATGCTAATGATGCGCTCTATAAGACAAGATGGAAGGCCAAATGTTCCAGGAACATTTTTGTTCCCTTCAGCCTCATGATGAAGCCAACTGCCAACTTCTTTATTTGATTTTCCAAAGAGGATCTTTGACCCCCTTCCTCCCTTCCCTTTGTCTGCAACTTCCCTGTGTCTTTTGGAGTCAATGATATTGTAAATATCAATGCTACTATGGTTCAGTTTCCCCAGAAGGATTCAATTCCATGGTAATGGGACTAGGGTCTTACATTGAGATAATCAGCCATTTAGTTACTAAATCTGTATTATTCTTTTTTTTTTGGAGTGGGGAAGGCAAGGCAATTGGGGTTAAGTGACTTGCCCAAGGTCACATGGATAGTAAGTGTCAAGTGTCTGAGGTTGGATTTGAACTCGGGTCCTCCTGACTCCAGGGTCAGTACTCTATTCACTGTGCCATCTAGCTGCCCCATGCTGTATGATTCTTATCACTCTCTGTGGATGATAATATAATAATAACTTCAGCCAGTCAATCATCAAACATTTATTAAGACCCTACCGTATTCCAGGCATTAGGAATAGCTTAACTAGGTATAGCTTAGCATGGGTATTGATATTTGTAATTTGTAAAACATTTCCACAGATATGACTTCATGATCTCAATAGCCCTATGAGGTAGACAAATCAACTATCATGACTCCCATATTACAGAGCAAACCAAGACTCAGAGAAATTAAGTGAATTGCTCAAGGTCATTGCAATTAGCATGTGGCAAAACTAGTGTCCTGGAGACAATATGAAAAGTAAAAGGAATCAGCTCTGGAGTCAAACCTAGGTTCAAATATTCCCTCTAATGCCTACTACTTGTGTGACCTTGGGTAAGCCACATAGCCCCGGTTTTTTCAAATGGAAAATGAGGAGGCTGGACTGCATGATTCATGAGATCCCTCAAACCCTAGATTTGGGAACCTAAGTCACTTATCTTCCTTGGATCTCAGTTTCCTCCTGTGTAAAATGAGGGAGTTGAAAAAAAAAATAAAAAAAAAATAAAAAGGGGCGGCTAGGTGGCGCAGTGAGTAGAGCGTCGGCCCTGGAGTCAGAAGGACCTGAGTTCAGATCCGACCTCAGACACTTAATGCATACACAAATAAAAACCTAGCCGTGTGGCCTTGGGCAAGTTACTTAACCCCAATTGCCCACCAAAAAAAAAAAAATAATAAAAAAAAAATGAGGGAGTTGGACCAGATGGTCTTTCTGAGGTTCCTTCCAGTTCCAGTCATGATCCCATGATCCCAACTGGGATAATAGTTCAGGTGGATTTCAACACCAAATCTGATGATCTCTGTCCTAGTCTCAGTGTCGATAGACAAGAAGTTATCAGGGTAAGCAGCTGCTTTGATGACTGAGGTCTTTTATCCTGACCAGGTCGAGTCATTCGATTGGCTATATTCCTAAATATGGCAAGTACTCTCTGTTATTGAAGGGCAACTATGGTATGTCCAATTTCTCTGGGGGTAGGGGAATAGTCTTCATTCATACAGAAGGCTCCTTTCATCTTTTAAAATAAAGCTAGAGAGTACTTTGTTTTTAATTTTTATTTTCAGTTTCAAATTCTTTCCCTTCTTCTACTTCCTCCCCCACCTGTTGAGAAGAAAAGAAATGTGATATCCATTATACATATGAAGTCATGTAAAATATATTTCTACATTAACCATGTTATTATAAACCTGAAAAATAAAGAAAGAGGGAACATATGCTTCAATCTGTACCCAGAGTCGATTAGGTCTCTATTCGGATGTAGATAGCACTTTTTATTGAGTTCTTTGGAATCATCATGGATCTGCTGTGAATTAAATTTAACAAAAAGGTAAACTGAGATAATTTTCCAAGCAAAATATCATTTATTAACAGGGTCATGTGGCCTGGCGATTATGTCAAATGGTCCTGCCTCTGACTAGAAGACCCTGAATTAAGAATGCAACACATTTGTATAAGCATAGAACAAAGAACAGAACAGAAATCATCTAATTGACCAGCAGTACAGAGATGAAAGATCATTATTGGTTGCATCAAAGGAAGTGGGCATAACCTCCACTTGTCATGACAACTACCTCTAACTAATTCTAAGGAATGCCTTTGTAAATAAATTTACGGGTCCTGACTGCATCCAGAGGACACTGATAAGGGCAGAATTGCTGGTGAGTAGAGAAAGAGAAAGAGACATCTTGTTAAAGATGGGACAAAGTCAGGTTGTCCTGGCTTCTTGGGGACTTCCCAAAAACCTCAAAGGAAATGTTAAGATACTGTTTTCTGAGATCATTTAACTAGGGGCAAACATGAGAATTTTTTGATGATTTGAGAACTTTTGTTGTCTAACTAGAGAGAAGGGGAAGCTGAACTTTAGCACAAAGAGGCCCAGGTTTGTTATACAGCATGCAGAATATGGTTACAGAATAAAATCACAGAGTAAAATCAAATATAAAATACAGGATCAAGAATTAATTCCCTCAGATCATTGTATTGATCAGAGTTTCTAAGTTTTTCACTCATAGTGAGTTGATTATTATTACAATATTGCTATTGCTGTGCACATTGTTCACCTAGTTCTGTTTACTTCACTTTGAATCAATTCTTAGAAGTCTTTTTTCAGGAAAGTGATTTTGAAACCATTTTTTCTGAAACCATTTCTTTCATCATTTCTTTTAGCACAATAGTATTCCATAACTTGTTTATCCATTCTCCAGTTGATGACATCCCCTCAGTCTCCAATTATTTGCCACCACAAAGAGTTGCTATAAATACTTTTGTGCCTATGGATTCTTTCCTTTTTTCTTTTATCTCTTTGGGGATATAGAACTAATAGTGGGATTGCTGGGTCAAAGATATGCCCAACTTTATAGACCCTTGGGTATAGTTCCAAATCATACATCTCTACCAACAGTGCATTAGTGTACCTGTTTTTCCACATCTTCTCCAGCTTGTAATTTTCTTTATCTGTCATCTTAGCCAATTTGGGGGGTATGAGGTGGTACATTAGAGTTGTTTTTAATTTATATTTTTCTAATTATTAGTGATTTAGAGCATTTTAAATATAACTGTTGATAAGTTTGATTTCTTCTTTTGAAAACTGTCCTTTCATATCCTCTGACCATTTATCATTGGGAAATGGCTCTTATTTTTATAATATTGATTCAATTCCCTATATATTTGAGAAATGGGGCTTTTATAAGAAAAACTTGCTACAAATCTCCCCTCCCTCCCCAAACCCCTCTCCCCCTGCCCCTGCCCTGGTCCTTGCTTTCCTTCTAATATTGGCTGTGCTCTTTTGCTTGTAAAACCGCTACAATTTAATAAAGTCAAAATTATCCATTTTACTTCCCATCATCCTCTTTATCCATTGTTTGGTCATGAACTTTTCCCCTATCCAAGAACCTTATGGGTAAAACTTTTCCATGCTCCTAATTTGTTTATGATGTCACCCTTTATGTCTAAATCATGTATTCATTTTGAGTTTTCTTGGTTTACGGTGTGAGAACGCTGGTCTATCTCTAGTTTCTGTCAGACTGCTTTCCAGTTTTCCTAGCAATTTTTTGTCAAATAGTGAGTTCCTCTCCCCAGTAGCTGGGATCTTTGGGATCATCAAATTCTTGCTTACTGTGCTCATTTCCTTCTGTATATTGTGTAACTAATCTATTCTATTAATCAACCACTCTATTTTTTATTCAGTACCAAATTTGTTTTGATGATTATTGCTTTGTTTGAGATTTGGTACTTCTAGACTACTTTCCTTCACAGTTTTTTCATTGATTTCCTTGATAGTCTTGATTTTCTCCTCCAGATGAATTTTGTTATTTTTTTTCTAGCTCTATAAAATAATTCTCTGGTAATTTAATTGGCATGGCACTAAATATGTAAATTAACTTAGGTAATATTGTCATTTTTATTATATTGACTCAACCCATCCATGAGCAATTAATTTTCTCCAATTATTTAGATCGGTTTTTATTTGTGTAAAAAGTGTTTTTATAATTCCAGTGTGTGCTTGGCATGTAGAGTCCCAAATATTTTATGCTGTCTATAGTCATTTTTAATAATTTTTTTTTGTTTGTTTGTTTATTAAGCAATTGGGGTTAAGTAACTTGCTCAAGGTTACACGGCTAGTCATTTGATTTATGCGTGGGTGCTCATTTTCTGAGGCCGGATCTGATCCCGGGTCATCCCAACTCCGAGGCCCACGCTCTTACTCACTGCGCCACCTAGCCGCCCCTTTAGGGCAATTGGGGTTAAGTAACTTGCCCAAGGTTACACGGCTAGGTTTTTGTTTGTGCGGATTAAGTGTCGGAGGCCGGCTCCGAACTCAGGTCCTTCTGACTCCAGGGCCGGCGCTCTATTCACTGCGCCACCTAGCCGCCCCTGTCTATAGTCATTTTAAATGGAATCCCCCTTTCTATCTTTTCCTGCTGGGTTTTGTTAGTAGTATATAGAAATCCTGATGATTTGGGTGGTTTTATTTTATATCCTACAACTTTGTTAAAGTTGTTTATTGTTTTGACTAGTTTTTCAATTGTCTCTAAGGTTCTTTAAGTATACTATCATAGGGTTCTCTTTCATCTGCCAAAAAAAAAAAAGAGATAGTTTTGGTTCCTCATTACCTGTGCTTATTCCTTTAATTTCTTTTTCTTGTCTTATTGCTATCTAGAATTTCTAGTACAATATTTAATAATAATGTTGATAATGGGCATTCTTCCTTTACCCCTGATCTTATCAGGAAGTCTTCTACCTTATCCCCTTTATAGCAGCTGCTTTTGTAATAGCAAAGAATCATAGGTAACTCTGAGCATTTATACAATAGCACTCTAACACAATATTACAGTGTTTATACAATATCACCATATTATATATGTAGACATTATATATATCACTGTGTTGTCTATATGATATGCAATATCACTATTTTTATACATCGCTGTATTATATACATGTAAACATTGTATGCACCACTGTATTATACATATGATACAAAATATCACTGTATTTATACAATATCACTGTATTTAATATATATATATATATATTGTATACATTACCATGTTGTATATATGACATAAAATATCACTGTATTTATACAATATCACTGTATTATGTAATACACATTGTATACATCACAATGTTGTATATATGATATACAATATTACTGTATTTATACAATATTGCCATATGATTTACATGTATGCATTGTATATATCACCACATTATACATGTGATAGACATATCACTGTATTGATACAATTGCACTTCTCAGAATTTAGCCAGGCTGTTCTTCAGACAACAGACACAAAGCTCCAGGCCTTTTCTGCTCAGCAGAACCTTCCAAAATTCCTAGACTCTTACTCTAGAGCTGAAAAGGAGCTCAGAGACCCTCTTGTCTCACTCTCTCCTTTTATAGAAGAGGAAACAGAGGTCCCTGGAAGTTCAATAACTTGCCCACAATTTCCCAGAAGGTAAGTAACGGTCAGGATTTGAATCCAAACCCTGATTGTAATCCCAGTCTACTTGCCACTGTGCCCTACTTTCTCCCATATGCTCTGAAGCCACAATCTTCAGGACCTTGGGGCCCCTCCTGGCCACTGGGAAGCTGCAGAGAAGGACTTCTGTGGAGGGGCAGTACTCACTGGCCATCAACATTTGATATAGCTTAAGAAAGCACACATTCTGTCCAAACACTACAGTGGGGGTTCAGGTTCTTTCTAACTTGGTGTAATGTACATAGCAGGGGGCAGGTGCACTCTCCATCCCCCAATCCTATTTCCTAGTTGGCATGACTTGGGGTTCATGGGTGTTTGTTCTCATGGGATAAGGGCAGCATGTGTGAACTTCCCCAAATTGGCCAGGGCCTTCATTCAGAGCAGTCAGGGGGTCACAGGCATAGGTATTTATGGATGAGGAACTTGAGTCACTGAGAGGGTAAGGTCACACTGCTAATGAAAATCCCAGGCTCAGAAAGTCTGAGAGAAGTTGCTGGGCTACAGCTCCATAGATCATAGAAAGCCAGATTTAGGATTTTGAGATCCCCTAGGCAAACTCCCATTTTCCAGGGGAGGAATCAGGCCTAGAGAGCTGAGGTTAAATGACCATCCCAAGGTCACCCAGGTGGGAATGGCAGAGCCAGGGTCTGAGCACATACTTAGATTCAAAGCTGGAAAGGAGCTTTAGAGGAACTTTATGAGGAAACTGAGGTCCAGAGAAGTTAGGGGATTGGCCCAGTAACAGAACTGTTACTGGAACCCAGATTGTGTCTACACAAAAGAAGGCCATGCTCAGCTCACTTTTGTTCACTGTCCCACAATAACCACAGTTATTGCATCAGGAAGCCAGAGCCTTGTTTGGCTTAATGGAACAGGACACTGGAACACCCTGAATGGAAGGGCATGGGCCTGCTCCTAGAGAGGGGAGGTTACAAATCCTGCCAGACCTGAGGGAAAGGTTTTCTTGCAAGAAGGGCCAATCTTCCCAAGTAGGGCCTTGCTCTCAGCCTGGGGCCCTGCAGGGGAGTCTAGGGGTTGTCTAGGGTCCTGGGTTGTTGGAACAACAAAGGTCAAATCGGGCAGAGCTGGCCATGGCACACCCAAAGGTCTGGGATTGGCCAGCAGAGGGCAGCAGCAGCATGGCTGAATGCACATTTGACAACCAGAGAGGTTCATCATACTCTGACCCCTGAAACTTGGGGTGATGAACTAATCCATGCCAAAGGCTCCTGAGCCCCTGTGGACACAAAGCTTGGTGTTTATTTAGCGCATCTGACTCAGTCTATATAACGTATCCTCTCTAAGTGGGATGAATGAATACCAGGGCTCACACATTTGGGGGACATGGTTGGGACCAGAGATCTCCTTGGGAGAGGGAACTTCTGGTAAGGCCGCTTGCTCTGCCCTGTAGGTCAGCCCCCCTTCTCCACAATTGACCATTGGTCCAGAGTGCAGTAGACAGATCCTGGCCCCAGCACACCCTCCTCTAGGAGCTTTAGCAGCTCCTTCTTACTTCCAGGATCCAAGATGAAGTCCTTTGTTTGATGTTCAAAGTCCTTCAGAGCCAAGTACTATTGCCCGATATACACCCTCCACCCCCCCCCACACCATACACAACACACGGAACACATAACCCCACACATACCACACACACACAACACACACACACACACAACACACACATCACACATGCAACACACACATACAACACACAACACACACAACAGACAGTACACACCCCCACCCACTTCCTGATGAGGGAAGGGTAATAGGTTCTACCAGGGACCCTGATCACTATCAGTGACCAGAAACCCTGCAATTCAGTCTGGAAAGAATTCACCAGGCTCAAGCAGACTTGGAAGCTGAGGTTGTAAAAGTTTATTGTTGCCCTGCACAGCACAGCAGGCAGGGGTTCTTATGGAACCTGCAAACTTACAGAAATCACAGGTATAGTTTTAAGGAGTCAAGACAGTAAATCAGATGTCAATTATGCTAACTAGGTGAGTAAGGGTGGGTTTAGGGAGGAGTTAAGGAGTGGTCAGTGCTTAAAGGAACATGCACTTTTAATATCTGCTGTGCAGGTGTATTGCCCATAATTCACTAGGAAATAGCCCAAGGGGGGGCTACCTGGAGGTGTGGTTTTAGGCCTGAAACATCACTAAGTCAGCTAGCGGTGAGGGCCAACCGAGGAGTGCCCAGTCAGTGTCATGTTTGACAAGATGGATGATGGGAACCAAGACTAACAGAGACTCAGTATAGGTATAATTGGCTAAGGAGTTAACCTATAGATAGGGCACTGAAGGATTCATGGGCACAGCTGGCCACTCTACTAGGGGAGATAACATTTGTCTAAGTTAAAATGTTTATAGATGGTTTAGTAGAGGCTTCATAGGTAGCTTGTTATTGTTTCAAGCAGAGATAAACAGTTCATGAGTTGTTGCTGGGCAGTGTGCTGGCAGGGGGAGGGGACAGAGTTAATGCTCTGAGGCTGGGGAGGGGGAAATGTGATTTTACAGACTGGTTTTACAAATTAATCTTACAGACATAGATCCCAAAGCACTCCATTTACAAACTGATATTACAGACTGATATTACAAACATAGATTGATGTTACAAATATATATCCCAAGCACCCCATCACCCCACACACCCCTTTCCAGCCTTGCCTCCCTACTTTGTACTTGTTTACACATAGTGACAATGAATCTGCTCCTTGCTGCTCTAGTAAGAAGGTGACCTTTTCTCAGCTCTGGACATGTTCTCTGACTGTTCCTCATTCCTGTGTGGCTCCCCCCTCTTCACCTCTGTCTCCTGGCTTCCTTCAAGTCCCAGTCCAAATCCCACCTGCCAGAGAAAGCCTTTCCCCACCATTACTTAATATCTATTATTATTGCAACTTTGGGCAAGCCACTTACATTATTGGAACCTCAGTTTCTTCATATGTAAAGTGGGTCTGGGGGAGATGAAATCAGTGACCTCTAAGGTGACTTCCAGTATGAAATGCCCTGCCCCACCCACTCTGGCAGGCTGCCAATCACTGATATGGGGGGGGGGGGAAGCTAGGGAGATAGCTTGGTGATAAAGGATACATAGATGATGAGTACATAAAAGATGGATAAATAGAATGATAGCTGGAGAGAGAGGGACAGAGAGAACCCCAGACAGGGAGAGAGGTGGGGGAGGGAGAGAGAGAGGGAGGGAAAGAGACAGAGAGAGACAGAGAGAGGGAGGGAGGGAGGGAGGAAAAGAGAGAGACACACACACATACACACACACAGAGACAGAGACACAGAGAGAGACATAGGTAGAGAGACAGAGACAGAAACAGAGACCAAGACAGAAAGACAGAGACAGAGAGACAGAGACCGATTGAGAGAGAAAGAAAGAGAATATAGGTAGATAGAGGAAAGATATATTTAGATACCATTCCCTTTGCTCTCAGTTACAAGCTCTTGAATGGAACTGGAGTAAATCATGAAATTATGCTTCCTGAGCCCAGTAGTAAGAGTAGTAGGTAATCTAATATCTACTGGACCTTCCCTCCAGCAATTCAGATGTACTGTTCCTCCCTAATCTCTTCCCTATCCCATTCTCAACAGCAGCTGTTCCAAACTGTCTCATTTTCCCTCAAGCCTCCTGGTGCCCTTTATCCTCACCCTTTCAGCTGCAGAACTCACTTCATACTTCACCAAAAAAAATTGTTAACATTCCCCTTGAACTCTTCCTTCTCCCCTTCTCATCTCACAGGATTCCAGCTTCCCCTACTCTCTCCTCCTCTGCAAAGGTAGCCCTTCTCATTGCCAAGGCCAACTTTTCTATAGGCACAACTGATCCCATCCTCTCCAGTAAATTGTCCCTCCCATCTCTCCACTCTTCCTTTTATCTTCCATCTTGTCTATCACCCAGCACTTTAAAAGCACATCCTTATTATGTCCTATTACTCTAGCTATCTCATAATATTTCCTATCCTCTCATCATCAGCTAAATTACTTGAAAAAGTGACCTCCCTTCAATGCCTCGACTTCTCTCATTCTCTTTGTGATATCATCACTCAACTGAGATTCTCTCCAGAGTTCCTAAGGATTTCTTAATTGTGGAATCTAATGGCCTTTCCTCAAGGCTTGTCCTCCTTGACCTCTTGGTGGCCTTTGATGTCATGGATTGCCCTCTTCTCCTCGATATCCTCCCTTCTTGGGGGTTTCAGGACACTGCTGTCTCCGGGTTCTCCTTTCTTCTGGCTCTCCTTTGCTGGTTCCTCATGTTATGGCCACCCACCTTGGGAGTTCTCCCAGCTCTGGCCTGGGCCCCCTTCTCTTTCTCTCTGCCATTTTGGTTGCTGATCTCAAGCCCCATGGACTCACTTATCACATGACTCAGAACCACAATACTACTGAAAACATTCTCTTGAGTCTCACACCTAACTTCCACTCATGTCCCACACATCATAACTATTCAGGGGACATTTAGGACTAGATGCCCTGCAGGCATCTCAAACTCAATGTGTCCTCAGTAGGACTCATTGTCTTTCCCCCAGGTTTGATTGAGCTTCCCTACCACTACTGAGGACAGTGCCAGGCTTCTAACCATGTGCCCAGCTCTCACCCCGTGTTGTTTCACACATATCTCTTTCTTTCCACTCACATACCAGTGGCCTAGGTTGAACCCTTATCCCCCATGGCCTGGACTTTTGCAGTAGCCCACTGGATCCCCCTGGGCTCCTGCTCTCATCATTCTAGTCTGTCATCCACAGGGTTACCAAAGTGATTCTCCTAAAATGTAGGTTTGACCCTGTGCCCCCCACACTTTCCACTCAGTCAACTTCAGTGGCTCCCTAATACAGGGTCAAATAGAAGGTCTTCCAGAGGTGGGCTGAAAGTCTTTACCTCCAATGGCAGAGTGAGCAGTAAATCGCTGCTTATTCACCTTCAAACAACAAAATAGCCATAAAATAGTGCCCCAGAACAAATCTTGGAATAGCAGAGCCAGCAGAAAGATGGGGCAGAGTGGTCTTTTAGCCCTGAAGACTTGGAGAATAGGCAAGAAAGGGCCATCTTCCTCAGGTAAAAGGGGAGTACAGTCCAGGACAGAAAGCATCCCAGCAAGCCCCACTTCAGCAACCCAGTGGTAGAGCCTGAGCCCCAGGGTGGTGGAACAGGTAAATGCCAACATCAGGACCCCCCACATGCCTTAGCATAGGCAGTGAAACTGGCAGACTCCAGCTCCAAGAACCAACATGTGTTTCTGCACAGGCCTGAATGGCAGGTATCCTGTGCTGATCAGACCTCTCAGTTCTTTCAGCATTGGCCCAGGTGAGTGTCCTATGGCAACTGGACCTTCATGTGTTTTGGTGGGCACAGTCATCTTCCAGGGGCCAGACCTCCCCATGTTTCATTGTAGCACTAGGGAAACACAACAAAACCCCTAGGGCCTCAGTACACATCAGGTACCACCAGTAGGACCTCAGCTCAGCACCAGATAAGCTGCCAGACTCCTTCAGCCTACAGCAGCACCAGTCAACCCTCACCCCACCCCCTCAGTGAAGCACCAGAACATGAGGGTCCCCCCTGGGCCTCTGGCAACATCACTACAGTACCAGGTAAATAGCCAGTGCCTGCAGCTTCTAGCACAAGAAACTGGAGACAGTGCCCCTTCCACCTGGGGAACAGAGCACAAATTTAAAAGAAAGGAAAAAAGGTAAAAACCAAAAAGGGGTGGGGCAGGGCTGAGCATAAATCAACAAAAAAATTAATCTGACCATAGAAAGTTATTACAGTGACAGGGAAGGTCAAGACACAAATTCATGTTGCTCCAAACATTCTGGAGAACAATCTGGAACTATGCCCAAAGGACTATAAAAATGTGCATACCCTTTGACCCTGCAATACCTCTTCTAGGGCTGTGTCCCAAAGAGATCATGACAATGGGGAAAGGACCCACATGGACAAAAATATTTGTAGCAGCTTTTTTTGTGGTGGCCAAGAACTGGAAATCAAGGGGATGCCCATCAATTGGGGAATGGCTGAACAAGTTGTGGCATATGAATGTAATGGAATACTATTGTGCCATAAGAAATGATGACCAGGAGGACTTCAAAGAAACCTGGAAAGATTTATATGAACTGATGCTGAGGGAGGGGAGCAGAACCAGGAGAACATTGTACACAATAACAGTCACAGTGTGCAAGGATTGATTTTGTTAGACTTAGTCCTTCTCAGCAATGCAAGAACCTAAAAAATTCCAAAGGACACATGATGGAAAATGGTATGCACATCTAGAGAAAGAACTATGGAGTTGGAATGTAGAATGAAGCAGACTATTTTTTTGTTTTGTTTTATTTATTTTTTCTTTCTCATAGTTTTTCCTATTTGTTAGAATTCTTCTATGTAACAACTAATGTGAAAATATGTTTAATAGGAATGTATGTGCAGAGCCATATCAGATTGCAAGTCATCTTGGCAAGGGAAGAGGGAGGGAGGGGGAGAAAATTTAAAACTTATGGAAGTGAATGTTGAAAATAAAAAATAAATAATTTAATAAATGGGGGGGGGATGTGCCCATTTGAAGTGGGCAGATGGCAAGAAAAAAAGATAAGACATAAACTCAGAAGAGGACAACAACATCAAAACACCAAGAAAAATGAGAAGTGATCTTAAGCCCAGAAAGAGCTCAAAAAGGAGCCTGAAACCACTTAAAAGAGGTAGAAGGAAAGTGAGGGAAAATGAGAGTGACACAAGAGGATTATGAAAAGAGATTCAACAGGTTGGGAAAAAGCTTAAAAAGAAGCATTGGACAAAGAGAAAAGAAGATACAAAAATCCATGGAGGAAAACAACTCCTTAAAGATTGCAACTGGCCAAATGGAAAGGAAAGTACAAAAGCTAATTGAGGAAAATAATATCTTAAAAGTTAGAGTCTGGCAAGTGGAAGCAAATGACTTTATGAGACATCATGAACCAATCAAACAAATTTAAAGAAATGGAAAAATGGAAGAAAATATAAAATAACTCATGGGAAAAACATCTGACCTGGAAAATAGATCCAGGAGAAACTAATATCAGAATCATTGGACCACCTGGAAGTCATAATCAAAAGGAGACCTGGATAACATCTTTCAAGAAATTATCAAAGAAAATTGCACTGCTGTCCTAGAACCAAAGGGCAAAATAGTCTTTGAAAGAATCTGCCAATAACCTCAGAAAGAGATCCCAAAAATAAAAATCCCAAGGTACATTATAGCCACATTTAAGAATGATTGGATCAAAGAAAAAAATGCTGCAAATGACCAGAAAGAAACAATTCAAATATCAGAAAGTCAGAATCACATAGGACTTAGCACTTGCAACATTAAAGGATCAGAGGTCATGGAACATGATATTCTAAAGAGTAAAGAAAGAAGAACTACAATCAAGAATCATTTAACCTGGCAAAATTAAGCATCAATGGGAAAAATAGTCATCCAATGAAATAGAAGGATTTCAAGCCTTCATAAGGAGATCAGAACCAAACTAAAAATTTGACCTCCGATATAAAGACCCAAGAGAAGCATAAACAGGTTTAAAAAAAGGAAAAGAAAACAGAAGGGATTCAATGGAGCTAAACTGTTTACATCCCTACATGGGAAGGTGATATTTGTAACTCTTAAAAATTTTATCACTAACAGGACAGATAGAAGGAATAAACATAGACGGAGAGTATGGTTATAAGGGAATATATATATATATATAATATATATAATTTTATATATTATGTATGTTCTGTATTATATAATATATAAAAATAAGGAATGAGGAAGAAGTGTAAAATGGGTGCAGAAGAGAGAGGTAGAATGGGGTAAGTTATCCCACATGAAGAGGCAAGAAAGCCCGATTACAGTAGAGGGAAAGATTGGAGGGTGGGCCAATGGGCATTGCTTGAACCTTACTCTCAGCAGTATTGGCTCAAAGCAGTAATAATATACACAATCAGATGAATATGGAAATCTGTCTTATCCAACAAGGAAGTAGGAGGGGAGGAGAATAAAAAAAGAGGGAAGACTGACAGAAGGGAGGAAAGATCAGAGGAGGTGGTAGAAGAAAACAGGTGATATGGAAAAGGGTGAGAGGAGCAAGAATAGGATGGAAGGAAATACACAGGTAGATAATGCTGAAGGGGAAAGGGACGATCTCTCCCATAAAACAGAAGTGGATAGTCAAGTGGACCAAAAACCAGTATCCCACAGAATGTTGCTTACAAGAAACATACTTTAAGCAGAGAGATACACACACAGTAAAGGAAAACCTGGAAAGACTTGTACAAACTGATGCAAAGTGAAATGAGAAGAACCAGGAAAACACTACAAAGTAACAGCAACATCATTTGATGATCAACTATGAGTAACTCAGAACTTCTCAGCAACACCATGATCCGAGACAAGTACAAAGGACTCACAAAAGAAAAACGCTATCCATATCCAGATAAAGAACTGATGGACTCTGAATATATATCAAAGTATACTATTTTCACTTTATTTTTTTTCCTTTTGGTCTGTTCCTTCTTTCACAACACGACTAATATAGAAATATGTTTTATATGATTGCACATATATAATCTATATCAAATTGCCTACCATTTCAGGAAGAGGGGAGGGGAGGCAGGGAGGGAGAAAATTTGCAACTCAAAATTTTGTAAAAATGAATGTTCAAAATCATCTTTACATATAATTAGAAAAAGTAAAATATTATTGAAAAAAAGAAAATCTTTCACTTGGCATTTAGAAGTCTTCAAACCCTGGCATCCTTCCTATCTTTCCAGTATTCCTATGCATTATTCCCCTCAACTCACTCTGACATCTGGTCATACTAACCTACTTGCCATTCCTCATACTAATATAGCCTCAATCTCTACTCTCAGGGTCATTGTACTGGCAGTCTCCCATTGCTGGAACACTCTCCCTTCTCATCTAAGCTTCTTAGTTTCCTTGTTTTACTTCAAAACCCAGCTAAGCCCCCACCTTCTGCAGAAAGTCCATCGATAAACCCCCTTATCCCCCAAGTGCCTACAGCTTTCCCTAGAAGGCTAACTTCCATCTTCACCAGGTTTATCTTACATACATTTATGGACTTATGGTTATCTTTCCTCTGCAGTGTAAGCTTTTCAAGGGCAGGAACTGACCTGGCTTTGCCTTTGTACTTACTCCAGGGTGTGCTATTTAGTCATAGGCATTTATTAAGGACTTATCAAGTACCAAGCCCAGTGCTAGGGCCTAAGGCTACAAAGACAGGCAAAAACAAAAAATCAGTACCTTCCATATAGGAAACTGTCTGGATAAGTAGGTATGTACAAGACTTTCAGAGTTAAGGAAAGGTGAGATGGGAAGGCTTTAGCAACTGAGTAGACAGAGAAAGACCTCCTGCAAAAATGGGATTTGAGCTGAGTATTGAAGGAATCCAGGGAAGCTAAATGGCAGAGGTGAAAATGCAGAGTATTGTAGTCATCAGTAAGTCAATAAGTGCTCGGATACAAAAAGGCAAAAGATAGTTAGTCTCTGACCTCAAGGAGATTGCAATCTAATAAGGGAAATACCAAGCAAACAAATCTATGTGAACAAACGATATGTAGAATAAATAGGAAGTAATTAATGGAGGGAAAGCATTAGAATCGAGAGGGGCTGGGACAGGCTTCCTGTAGAAGGTAGGACTTCAGCTGGAATCCAGGGAAACCAAGAAAGAGGGATGAGGAGGGAGAGCATTCCAGGCATAGGGGATAGCCAGTGAAAATGCCAGGTGCCAAGAGATGGGTGCCTTGTTCCTGGAATAGCCCCAAGGCCAGTGTCACTGTGTCATAGAGAATGTGTAGGGGAATAAGGTGTAGGAAGAGCAGAAAGGTTTGGTGTGGGTAGAGCAGCTAGATTATGAAGGGCTTTGAACACCAGACACCGAAGTTGATAGGGAGCTACTGAAATTTATTGAGTAGGGAGGGAGTGACATGATCAGACTTGGGCTTTAGGAAAATGAGCCACTTCAGTGGCTAAATGGAGATGGACTGGAGTGGGGAGAGACCTGAGGCAGGCAGACCCACCAACAGGTTACTGAAATAGTCCAAGTGTATGCAGACTATACAGTATAAAAGATCTGAGATGAGATATCAAGTGTAAAGAACGGAGAGGTAGAAAGGAGTGAGGTCGATGTGGGCATAAACTGAGGTGTTGGCTGGGCTCAGAGTCAGAAGGCACAAAAACCTACCTGACTCAGCAAGCTATACAATCATGGTTCAAAGGGGATTGACCCCATTGACCATAGCATGTCAGAGACTTTCTTGGCAAAGATACAAGAATATTTTGCCATTTCCTTTTCTAGTGAATTAAAGCAAACAGAGGTTAAGTGACTTGCCCAGGATCACACAGCTAGTGAGTATCTGAGGCTGGATTTGAACTTAGGTCTTCCTGACTCCAGGTCCAGCAATCTATCCACTGACCCATATATGTAACAGAAGAATTTTTATAGCAGCAGTTTTTGTAATATCAAAAGAAGTAGAAATAATACACATGAATATACATACCTGTGTTTGTATATATGTGCACACATACATCTATGTATAGATACAAATGTGCATGTATACAAATATATTTATGTACACATATATTATATATGTGTGTACATTTATACATATATACAGTGAACTTTCAGAAGTTTCTCGGCTTTGCTAATGAAATGTTCCCCTTCCCTATATTATTATCTGAAAGGCTACAGGGCAGACAAGCAAGAGGATGTATTATAAGAGAACGTTTTGGGGTTCCTTGACCTCACTAAGGTATATTCTACTGTCCTATACAGCTACCTGCAAAGGTTACAGGGCAGATAAGCAAGAGGGCATGTAATCTTTTTGTTTGTTTGTTTATGCCTCCAGATATGGTTCTAGAATAATACCCTAATAAATAACTAACCTTAAGCAAGGGTAAATAGTATTTTTTAATCCTAACAATAGCATATATATGTACTTATATAGTATATATTATATATTATTATAGATTATAAGAGGTTTTTTCAGGATTAAGGGAGGCTCCTTCTACATTATCTGCATTCCTTTGATGTAGGATTTTCTACATTGTTTACATTCCTTTGGATGTCTAAATTCTCTTGGGGGGGTATAAAAACTCTGTGAGCTCCTTGCATCTTTGGCTCTGTATGAAATGGTCCTGTAATAAAGAGACTTTTGATTACACCCCCGTCTCGTTATTCTTACCACTTGCTAGCCCACCAACTGTGCTGGCCACAGTAAGTGGCACCTACAACATGGGGTATCAGGACTGCTGATTGAGTCTCTAGCGAGGGACCCCCAGGATTTGCTTGCAGGAAGCAGGCCTGCATAAAATCCTAGGGACAATGGATTTATTTCAAGGTAAGGGGAAGGCTCTAGAAGGGCATTCGTCGCTTTACTCAATATTTCATAATCAGAGCTCACAGAGATGTAGTATGGGAGGAAGCTTAGTGAAGGGTTTAAAAGATGAAGGAAAAGATCTAAGAATATTCCAACTTAGAATGTGTAAGAAAGGGATTTCAGTTAAGAAACAGATTCTGAAAATTTTTTTTAGAATAGTCTATCAGGCAGCCCCATGGTTCCCTAGTGGCTCTCAGATCAGAGGACCTGATTGGGAAGCAGTGGGAAAGGCTTTAGTTAATTACTTTAAGGAAAATGGACAGGAGAGTGACTCTGGTTCCATATTTGCAGTTTATAATGTCATTAAAGTATGCCTAGCAGATAAAACAGGTCTTAAAGAAATATTGAGTGTTATGGGTGAGCGTGAAGGCAGTGATCAGGAAGAGACCACACCTCCTAAATTTGTGGGAAAAAGACCCCTAGAAAATACCAAACCTCTTAACCTCAGTCCAAGTCTGCCCTATAATCCCGCATAGGGAATGGAAAAGGCTGGGAAGCCTAATGGCAGTCCCACCATAGTTTCAGAATTATATATACCTTTTCAAAAACTCATGAAAGAGGAAGAACAGACATTAAGAGAAATGGGATTTAAAGGATGCAATTTGTTGGTATACCCCTGCAGTAGATGCACAGAGCAATAGAACATGGCAAAAATTGAATATAAAAGATCTTAAGGAGGTAAAAAAGGCTGTACAGGAGTATGGGGCAATAGCTTCTTATATGGTGTCATTATTGGAAATTTTAGTAGCCACAGCTTTGACACCATATGATTGGAGGCAAACAGCTAAAATATGCCTAACCCCAGGGTACTACTTACAGTGGGAAGCCAATTATAAGGAAAAATGTCATAGCAAGCTATATGATCTTATGTTGGCAGAAGGACCTAATGCACCCAGTATTTCCATGCTTTTGGGTGATGGACCTAACACATTGCCCAACACACAAATGGACTATTCAGTGGCGGTATATAGTACTATTCAAGACTGTGCCATACAAGTATGGAAAGAGATAATAAGTTCTGGTCAAGCAGAAAATTTTTTTACAAATATCATGTAGGGACCTGAGGAATCATTTCCGGATTTTGTGGTAAAAATTGTATCTTAGGAAGACTGGAAGAATTTGTAAGACAAATAGCTAGAGGGAATTGCAATTTAGATCATAAGAAAGCTTTTTTGGCACTTCCTGCTGACGCCTCCTTGGATCAATTAATTAGAAAATCTATGGAGGTAAAGTCTATGGTCTTTCAAGCACAAATTATAGCAGAAGCTCAAGCAGCTGAGAATAGACAAAACAAGAATTGTTATAAATGTGGCAAAGTGGGTCATTTCAAAAGGGAATGTCAAGTGGGCAGCAATAATAGTAAATTACGACCAAAATCAAAAAGCCCCAGATGTCATAAGGCTTTCATTGGGCTTCAGAATGTAGATTTAGAAATTCAGGAAACGGCCTCAAAGGCCAAGTCCTGGGCCCACAAAAAACAGCAGGGACTTATGTTCAGTTCAGCACTCTAAAAGTTCAGGAGGAGAAGTGATTTGGATCCCTCCACCTCTGAAGTAACTGCTGTTATCTTACAGCCTGAGGTTAAATTTTTAAACATTTACCCAGGCCAGTAGAGAGAAGTGCTTTTTAGGAGTTCTCCTGCTCCTGCCATGGGAGTACTTTCTTTAACCTCAGAAGGAGAATACATGGATATACAATTCACTCTAACCTATGTGGAACAAAATGACTGGGAAGATTATAATAAAATTAAAATTAAAATTATGAATCCCAGCAGTTCCATGATCCAATTAAAACAGGAACAACAGATATTTCAAATACAGAATCCAGAGGTCATGTGGTTTCAAATCATTATGACCTCAAGACCCACCCTTCATATATATGTGGAGGGCAGGAGAATTCAGGGTCTCTTAATGGGACCTGAAGTGGACTGTTCAAAAATCAGATACAAATATGAAAGGCATAGGAGAAGTTAGTCGACCTTTAAAAAGTGTGAGGAAACTTACTTGGGAATTTGAGGGCATGTCAGGAAAATTCCAGCCATATTTTTGTCTTCCTTGCCAATGGCTTTATGGGGCAGAGATATTTTATCACAACTTAAGGTCACCATCATGACAAATTTTCAGGAGGGACCCTGATTGATGGGCAGCCAATAGCCGATCCTGTTGAATGGCTTACCACAAAACCGGTATGGGTGGATCAGTGGCCCCTAAGTGCAGAAAAATTGCTGCCCTACTAGACATTGTGCAAGAACAGCTGAAGTTAGGTCATATTGAAATTACAAATAGCACATGTAATTCCCCAATTTTTGCAATCAGAAAAAAAGAATTCAGGAAAATGGAGGATGCTTATGGATTTGCGAGAAGTAAATAAAGTCATGAAGGATGTGGGAGCATTACAGCCTGGTTTACCATCTCCTAATAGGGTACCATCACAATGGCCTTTATGGGTAATAGACATGAAGGATTGTTTCTATAGCATACCTCTCCAAAGTCAGGACCGAGAAAAATTTGCATTTTCCATACCTTCCATAAATCTAAAAGAACCCCTTTGTACTGTTGGAAGGTATTACCCCAAGGGATGAAAGACAGTCCCAAATTATGTCAAAAGTTTGTCTCAAAGGCCTTAGAATCAACTAGAAACAAATACCCCACAGCTTACTTAATTCATTATAAGGATGATGTTCTATGTGCACACCAAAATGTGATTACCCTAGAGAAAATATTAGAGGAGGTTACAAATAATTTCACTGCTGTAGGACTCAAGATAGCCCCTGAAAAGATACAGGAGATAGCTCCTATAAAGTATTTAGGTAATAAGGTACAGAACACTACTGTAGGATTGCAAAAATTAGAAATCAGAAAAGATAATATCAATACATTAAATGACTTGCAAAAGCTTATAGGGGATATAAATTGGATCAGATCTAGTCTTGGAATTTCAAATGAATGTTTAACATCATCATACCAATTACTGGAAGGTGATACCAACCTTAATTCTCCTAGAATTCTTACACCTGAAGCTAGGAACGCATTGGATTACATTCAGGAAGCTATCAGAACTGCAGTTACATATAGGGTAGACCCCTCTGCAGGAATACAACTCACTGTGCTGGACATGAAATACAGCCCTACAGGTGCCTTAATGCAAAATGATTTAGTGATTGAATGGGGTTATATTTCACATCAGCCAAAATATTCTTTACAAACTTACCCTGATGGGGTGACTCAGCTCATATAGAAAATGATCAGACGATGTTTATGCCTAAGTGGTCAATTGCCTGAAGTTATAAAAGTTCCTTATACTCATGACCAAATCCAACAATTGATTGAGAATCAAGAATCTTGGCAATTGTTATTAATATATGCTATCCCCGTACAACATTATACACCAAAAGGCATTTTCAGATTCTTAACAAACAATGAGTTCATAATCACTAAGGTATGTAAGGATCAACCTGTTTTAGGATTTAAGGTATTCACTGATGCCACTAAAGACTACAGAGCTTCTGTATACTGCCCTGATAAACAGATTATGAAAATGATCACCACTCCTTATGATTCCACCCAAAAGAACAAGCTCACAGCTATAATATCTACTCTTACTCTATTTCCTCAGTCTATCAATATTATTACAGATTCTCAATATGCAGCCCAAGTAACTTAAACAGCCAATATACATAGAAATAAAACTCAATTGTACACATTGTTCTGTGATTTACAAGATATTATATAAAATAGATCACATCCCTTTTATATTATGCATATCCCATCTCATACCAGTCTTCCTGGACCACTTTTTGGAGGTAATCACAAGCTGATCAAATCCTTGTGGGATCATTAGAATTAGCAAAGGAATCCCATCATAGATTTCCTCAATCAAGTAGAATGCTTACTAGGACCTTTGATATCACTAGAGAACAAGCTAGGCAAATAATTAAAAGCTGTCCATCATGTGTTATTTGCAGTCCCTCTATACCCAAGGGTGTAAATCCCCATGGACTGTTACCCAATGAAATTTGGCAGTCTGATGTTACTCATTATTCTGTTTTTGGGAGACTGAAATATATACATGTAACTGTGGACACATATTCAGGGTTTACATGGGCAAATGCTATGTCTGGGGAAAACCTCTCATGTTCAAGAACATCTTAGTAAATGCTTTGCTGCTGTGGGTGTGCCAAAACAATTAAAGACTGACAATGGCCCCACTTACACCTCAAAAGGCTTTGCTGAATTCTGTCTTCAATGGGGTATGCACCATGTTACTGGGCTTCCTTACAACCCCACAGGTCAGGCAATTGTTGAAAGAAAAAAACCACACACTTAAAACTGCATCCAAAAATTAAAAGGGGGAATTTGAAGCACGGGTACCCCAAGGCGAATGTTGGGGTTGTCACTATATGTAATAAATCATTTGACATTAGACCATGAAAATAAAACACCAGCAGAAAAATTCTGGGGGTGTTACTGACCACACAATTAGTAATTTTAAAAGACCACAGCACCAGGCAACTGCAGTTACTGAATGGGTGATATGGAAAAATGATAAGGGACAATGGTAGGTAATGGTTCGAGGCTGATGTTATTTGTGTATGAAAATGAAAATGAGGAAGTCTGGACACCAGAAAGGAGAACAAGGACTGTGTCAACAAATGCAGAGACTGGACATTCGTCCCTCCCCCCCAACCAGAACCAGATGAGGTCGTTGGCAGAGGAGGAGTCAGAGCCTCTTCACTACTATCATTGCTCAGCTTCCAGCAGTTGCCTCTACAAGATACTGGGCAGTCCTCGATCATCCACCTTGGGTGGAGATCACTGGGTGGGGAGAGTTTCTTCCAGAAATCACTTTAGAAGGAAATTGGTCAGTCCTTATTGCCAAAGATTTTGATATACATAAGACAAATGTAACCCGTCCTGTGCTTGATTTTAATTTTACTGGGTTAGTTGATGAACTGCTTTTGTGCTTTTCTACATTTAATATGTCCTCATTTAGCTTAGTACAAATTGTCAAGTATCATTATGAATATCATCCTTGGGGCAGACTCAAACAGGCCTTTGTGGACATTCCTGTTAATCTATCTTCTATATCTAAGTGTAGAGTTAAAGGAGAGAATGCCTATGCTAAAGGGATTTTCAGAGTTAAGGACCTAGTATGCTTTGAGACCATCACAACATATACTATGGGAATTTTGGGGATTTTTTCAAATTGTTCAGGATTGTGGGGTAAACGTCAGATGCTGTGTCCAGACTGAGACGAGTGGGACTCATCCTCAGGTCAAGTGGATCCCCGTTTTTATACTATAGGACTGATGTGCCTGTTTGCCATCAGGTGGAACAGCAAACCTACATTTCCTGGCACAATGAAACTAACATCAATCATAGGCATGGTGGTTATCCAAAAAAAATTGGTTTGGATACTCACAGAGAGGGAACCCTGAAATATGGAAAATCCCTTTGCCATGGGCCCCAATAACAATGATTCTTGCTATTTTTGCTCCTAATGGGACATACTTCAGCAAGACTGACCATAGCTTTGTACGTGGTTGTTTAGGAGGGAGGTGTGCATTCATGTGGGGAAATCATAGCAATGTAAATATCACTAAAACTGATAAGCATTACAGTATCACATGTATTAATTGTAAAGTTTCTGAATGTCATGATAATACTTCTTTAGGGCAATTGTAGAGCACAAAGGAGCAAGACAGAAGATCCCTGAGATTAAAATTTGGAAGTGGATTTTATTGCTGTGGGACTGCCAGGGTCACATACCCAAATCAGACAGTGAGTTGGCACAGATAGTGTGCCGGTTTTTAAAGAGATTCAATATTCAGGCTACATAAGCCAAAACTACAATCAGTGATTGATGGGTGTATATTTGAATTTCCTGTGAGCACAAAGTTTACCCTAGGCTGAGGGATAGGGAACCCAGAATGGGTAGAGATGGGGAACACTGGGTAGCAGGATGGGGGGAGCAGGGGAAGAATGGAGCAGGGATTTTACCCTAGGCTGAAACTTCTGCCTGCAGATCAATTAGGGGAGGGGAAGGGTAGAGTTGTACAGAAATGCCTGCTCACAGATCAATTAGGGGAAGGGAAAGGTGGAGTTGTGCTCAACACAATTGCTATTTGTTATTAAAAGACCTAGTATGGTAATGATACTTGTAGAGAGTGAGCATTGGTTTCACTCTCATGCTGATCATTCTATTGCTCAAATTAATCAATTATTGGGTTCCAATTGAAAGAAGTGTATATCCTGTGTGGTGGTTGGGATAATTGCTTTAATTACTACTATAGTGATCAGTGTTGCTATGTCTGTATCCATTAGCACTGTACAAAATCAGATAGTGCAAGCTCAGTTTTTAAATGAATTGTCTGTCAATGTTTCACGAGGATTTTTGTTATAATCAGAAATCAACAAGAGCTTTTATAAAGCAATAAATCAGCTTAGAGATGATTTAATTGCTATAGCTGAGGAGATTGAATTAATGCAAGTTATACAAAGGTTAATATGTGATTATACATATGTATATTTCTGTATGGTAAACAAATCATATAATGATTCAGAATATAACATAACTCAAATTAGAAATCATCTTAATAGCCTATGGGGTAACCATAACACATTCCTTGACATAAATGATTTAGAGAATTTGGCTCACCTCATGGATCAAGAAAGTCAGCAATCTCGACTACCAAATTCAGAGGCAAAAAACATTGTTGATTGGATAAAGAGAGCTCAGGGAATATTACCTGGACAAATACAGCAAATAATAACCTTCCTAGGAATAGGGGTGGTGTTACTGATCTTATGTACTTGTTTACCCATTCTTATTTCCTGTTTTTCTCTCATCATTCAACAAGTGGTATATAATGTCCAACTGCATGATCCTACCCACAGCCTTTTAATATAATAAATGGGGGAGATGTAGTGAACTTTCAGAAGTTTCTCGGCTTTGCTAATGAAATGTTCCCCTTCCCTATATTATTATCTGAAAGGCTACAGGGCAGACAAGCAAGAGGATGTATTATAAGAGAACGTTTTGGGGTCCCTTGACCTCACTAAGGTATATTCTACTGTCCTATACAGCTACCTGCAAAGGTTACAGGGCAGATAAGCAAGAGGGCGTGTAATCTTTTTGTTTGTTTGTTTATGCCTCCAGATATGGTCCTAGAGTAATACTCTAATAAATAACTAACATTAAGCAAGGGTAAATTGTAAACAAGATTAAGGGAGGCTCCTTCTACCTTATCTGCATTCCTTTGATGTAGGATCTTTCTACATTGTCTACATTCTTTTGGGGTGTCTAAATTCTCTTGGGGGGCATAAAAACTCTGTGAGCTCCTTGAATCTTTGGCTCTGTATGAAATGGTCCTGTAATAAACAGACTATTGTTTACACCCCCGTCTCATTATTCTCACTGCTCACTAGCTCACCAACTGCACTGGCAGCAGTACATATACATATACATATTATATATATATATTATATATATATACACACACACACACACACACACACACACACACACACACACACACACACACAGACATATAGTTCTTGTTCTTTTATATTACAAAAACTGCTTCTACAAAAGTTCTTCTGTAAAATACCCTGGTATAATGATTAGTTTGTTCTAAGCCTCTGGGAACAATGGGATGACCCCTAAGGTCCACTTGGTTCCCTTCTCTGGCTTTGGGGAGTTTCCTTTAGAAGGAAAGTTCTGGGTTTAGACCCCATTGATCTAAGTTCCCAGTTAAGTAAACCAGCTAACACTTAGAGAGAAGTTGGGCCCTCTGTCTAATCTTACTTCAATATCTCTCTCTAGATAGTTCTGATTTCTTGGTGGTTGAGGCAAAATTCAGTTTACAGGAAACATTTGAGTAAGGAAACAACAAATTATATTATAGTATCTGTGGATAGGGATCAGTTGGGGAAGTTGGGGAAAGAAATGCCCTTTTCTTGGAATTTCCCTCAGCCTGAGAAGAAGTTTGCTCTCTGAGTCCAACCTTCAAGCCAATGACCCTCCTTCAAATCCCCATCCTGGACCACAGCTCTGCCCTCTCTTTGCTCGGTACTCCCCCTAACCTCTCAAATACAGACAAGCTCGATTCAAAGGCTTCTTCCTTTTATACAAATTGCTTAGGCCATGACCTAGTCTCTCTCCCTAGTCCTTCCACACTCTGACCCTTTGATTGATTGACCCAGAGTATTGATTCAATTGAGCACAGCTTCCTTTCCTCCTGCTTGGCCAATGTGATATAGTAGCCAAGACTGAGGGACTGCAGGCCCTGCCTTCTCAGGCTGCCACTAGCAAGCCACATCAATGCCTCCAGGCCTAGTCCCTGGAGTCAGTAGTTTCCACACCATTGACGTGGTCAGTGAACCATTCTACCTGGCAACCTGGAAAAACCAGCCTAGCCTACATGGCAGATATGGTTCCTGCTACGGTGTAAATTCTCAAGGGGGGAGAGATTTCTGAGCAGTTGTGGCAGGAGGGGGGTGTGCAAGTAGAAGTGAGGAGCAAGGACTCTGCCAGCTCCTTTTCTTGGCTTTGTGAGAACAGGGGCTCTAAGTGTTGGAGAGGGTGGCAAAGGATGCCTGTCTGGAGCTAGCTGTGGTTTAATGAGGGCTGGCAAAAGGAGCTGAGTGAGATAGGAGGTCCCTTCCAGCTTGAATTTATGATTCTAATTTAGAAAGAAGTCTGGGATACTTGGGAACACAAGTCGTGGCTGTGCATTCATACTGGACAGGTTTAAGCTTGAAGGCTTATCAGTACTTTTTTCTTTGGCCTCCTTCTAGCTCTTGTCAAGAGGCTCTGAGCTAACAATACAAAATATTAGTCTTCCAAGGCGTAGAGTAAAGTTTGCCAAATGCAACAAGAAATGCAGAAAGGACTTGTATGGGAGCCCACAGCCTCTGGGGTTCTTACCCGGAGGTCCATGAACTTAAAAAAAATCATTCAATAACTGTATTTCAATATATTTTGTTTTCATTGTAATCCTATGTGCTGTATCTTATGCCTTTAAAGACATGATTCTGGGCAGAGGTCCATGGAAGGTGTCAAAGGTGTCTGTGACATAAAAAAAGTTAAAAATGCTTTCATAGAGAGTCAAGAAAACCTTTCCCCTTGGTCCATCCTACTTCTTCAGGGCACCTGTAAACAGTTGCTCTGACTCTGAATATCACCTCCTTCTGGCAGGAGAAAGAATTCAGTATTGCTAATGAATCAAGCCCCATGTGACTCCGGTGGGCTTCTCCTTCCCCCAAGAACCTACACAGTCTCTTCAGACTTATGGAAATACCCTAGGGCCTTAAGGTTAAGAACTCTGGGTTGTTAGAGACTTGACCCTTTCTCCCATGGACCTGCACAACCCCCATGACTCACGATACACTGGAGGGCAAGGTACTAGTTTGATCATGCATATAATGACTTCTCACATCTACTTTCTCCATAGAGATGTTGTTGGAATCATTCAGCCCTGGTCAATATGCCTTCAGACCAGTTAATACCTCTGTAGATCTTTTGTTCATCAAGACCCACAGCACCAATTCAGGACGGAGTTGGTAATGGTCTCTTCTTCCATCTCCCCCCAGCCCCATCTCAGCACCCTTGGAGGAGGCTTTTCTAATGCTTGGTAAAAACACCCAGGGCTTTTTCCATTCTCCTTCCTCATTCTTATCAACTCCACACTGTTCCAACCTGGGTAGGTGATAAGGCCATGAAAATTGTCCTTGAGGTTTGGCAAAAGCCTCAAGAACCACAGAGGAGGATGGGCAGGGTTGGGGACGTGGTCAGTGAACCATTCTACCTGGCAACCTTCTAGGCTCCGGTCAATTCAGTTATCCTGCCTATGCCATTAGTTTCCAGCTCTGTATGTCCAATCCTACTTAACCTCTCTCTCAGATTGGTGTCCCATAGACATCATAAACTCCACATGTCCCAAATTAAATTCATTAACTTTCCTCCCTAAATACTTCCTGTTCCCTATCTTCCCTTCTTCTGATGAAGGCAACACCATCTTGCCAGTCACCAAGGTTCACAGCCTAGGTGTCATCATGAGCTCCTCATTTTCTCTCACCTTCTGTATCCAATCAATGGTCAGGTGCTGTAGGATCTCCCTTTGAGACATCTCATCTATATTCCTCTTTCTCTACTCTATCATCCCTCCAACACAAACCTTCATGACCTCTTGCCCAGAAGATTATGAGATTATGGTTGATTATGCCTGCTGGTTGGTCAGCCTGTGACAAGTCTCTCCCTCCTGCAATAAACCCTCTGCTCAGAGTCAGATTAATCTTCCTAAAGTGTAGATCTACCCATGTCGCACTTCTCTAAACCTCATTGGCTCCCTATTGCTTTCAGGATCAAATCTCTGATCTGGCTTTTAAAGCCCTTTCCCTGGCTATAACCTGACACTTCTGTCACCCCCAAGTACTCCTTGGTACAATGTTCCTGGCTCCCTTTCTGTTCCTCCCACAAGATGCTCCATCTCCTGACCTCAGGTACCTTTACTGGCTCCCTCCCATGCCTAGAACAATCTTCCTCCTCATTGCTGCCTCCTGGGTTCCTTCAAGTCCCAGGTAAAACCCCATCTTCTACAAGACAACTTTCCCAAGCCTTCTTCATGCTATGCCTTCCCTCTGCTAAGTCTCCCATGCATGGAGAACCTGCCTCTGTTTCCTGTACGGGAAGGTACAACTATTGCACATAGTTGTTTGCAGGTTATCTCCCCCAGTAGAATGTGAACAGGAACTTAAAAATAGGGATTGGTATTTTGTTTTTGGGGAAGCCATTCTTAGTGTCCTTAGAACTACAGGCTTAGGGCCTGGAGCATTCTTGGTGTTTAATAAATGCTCATTGTCTTGTCTGGAGCATACTAGGTGTTTAATAAATGCTTGTTGACTTGTCTAGAGACAATAGCAAAGGATTTTAGAGGGCTCAGTAAATGACCAGGCCCAGAACAAGGAGAAGGAAGATTATAGGGACTGAGACAAGGTAGTGCTAATGAGAGAAATGAGATCTCCCTCCAGGAGAGGCAGATGGATGGAGAAATATGTTTTTACCTAGGCATCACCGAATCACCATGGTTAGGGGAACTGTTAGCTAGGAATTGGCTGGAGGGGACTTGGGGAGAGGGCTAAATCAGGAGAAGTTCTTGGACTAAATTGGCCCCAAAGGTTCTCATTAGAATGTTATTGCAGAGATGCATTTACCTTTGCTATCTCCCAGGTGGGAGGTCCACCCCTTCCCCACTGTAGAGCAAAAGAGCAGGAAAGAGAAGGGAGGGAGGGAAAAGAAGCAGGGAAGGGAGGAGGGAATGGCCAGGCCAGGCCAGCTGTCCTGAAGACAGCTCATGTAGAAATATGTTATTGTCATCATTCTTTTGTTACTTTTGTTCCAAAGATGTATAAAGGAGTGTTACTAAACCAAAAAGCATGGTTCCTCTATCTTCTGCTTTTAATCTTACCTTTAGTATCTCTAAAAGCCAGCAGCATCCCTTCCCCCAACCAATCCAAGGTAGGTGCTTTGCCCTGGGATCAAATCCTGCCCCTCCATTTACCTGCCTTTTATATTTTCTCCCTTACAATTTATCTGTGATCAGTCTAATTCTTTCATCCTTTTCCTCTTTCTGAGGCAGTCTAGCAGCAGAATGGAGCACCTAAGTTTTCATCCAATGTCACCCCATCCACAGTGCCCTCTGGAATGCCTGTTCCATAGGCAACACATTTCCCTTCCCCCAAGTCTCTTCCTCTCCCACTCCTTCCATCTGCTAGCTCTCACCAAACCTGGCTCCCCCAATGACAGACTCCCTGGCCACCCTTTCCCACCTTGAGCTCTCCCTTCTTCCCTCTTCCTTGTGCTCCCATGCAGGTGCCTTCTGCCAACCTCCTCCTCCACCCCTATTGCACATGATGAGGTGGCAAATCCCTCTACTTGTTCAATTGATCCCATTCCACCTGTCTCCCACAATAGATTGTCATCCCTAGCATCTACTCTTTCGCCTCTTTGCAGTCTTTCCCTGTCCACTGGATCACTTCCTACTGCCTACAAACATGCCTACGTCTCCGCCATTTTGAAAAACCCTTTCCTTGATCCTTCCATCTCTTCACTCTCATCCTACGTTTCTTCTGTCTCTTCTCGCCCTCTTTCCCATTCCCTGCCAACCTGGCTTCTGGTCTTATCACCCCACGCCCTTCCCTCTTGGCTTTGGGTCACTCCTCCTCCCTCTCTGGCTGTTCTTTCTCTATCTCCTTTTCTGGATCCTCCTCCAGATCTTGCCCTCTAACCTCAGGTGTACCTCAGGGTTATACATGTCCTGGGGCCTCTTCTCTTCTCCCTCTTTACTACTTCTGCTTATCTGCACTCATGGATCTAATTACCATCTCTCTATCGATGCTGCTCCCATCTCTGCTGACCTCTACTCTCCAACCTCCAACTGCCTTTCTGACGTCTAGAACTGGGCATCTTAAACTCAGCAATGTCCAAAAGAGAATATGCCATCTCCCCCAAACCCACCCCCATTCCTATCTTCCCTGTTACTGTAGAGGCCCCACCATCCTCCCAGGGCCTCAGGCTCACAATGTGGGCATCATCTTAGATCCTTCACTATCTCTCACTCTCCCTCCCACATCTGGGCTGATGCCAAGGCCTGTGATTTTACCTTTGCAGCATCTTTCCTGGCTGTCCCATGAAGAAGACCCTCCATCTCTCAACTCTGGACATGATTTCTAGTTGTCCCCCAGGCCTGGAATGCTCTCCCTCCTCCCCTCTAACTTCTGATGCCCCTCCTCCCTCAAATCCCAACTAAAACCCCCTCTTTTACTGGAAACCTTCCCTAAGCCTTCTTGGTTCTGTGTAGAGAAATTTTGGGGGTCCCCTGGCCCCACTAACAGAATGTTCCCCTCTCCTATTCAAACATCTGCAAGGTTACTGTGCAGATAAGCAGGAGGACGTGTAAACTTGTTTATTCCTCCAGACATGGTCCTATGATATTGTCCTAATAAATAACTAACCTTAAGCACGGGTAAACAGTAAACAAGATCAAGGGAGGGTCCTTGTACATTGTCTGCATTCTTTTGGGTCACAGACCTTCTGCTGGGGGCCTTATAAACTCTGTGAGCCCCTTGTATCTTTGGCTCTGTATGAAATGGTTCTGTAATAAACAGACTACTGATTACACCCCTATCTCATTATTCTCACAGCTCACTAGCCCACCTGCTGTGCTGGCTGCAGTCATTTGGGTGCCCTCCCTTCATGGATTACTTTCTACTTACCCAGCTGCAGCCTACTGGCACACATTTGTTTGCATGTTGTCTGCCCTGTTAGACTGTAAGCTCTTTGAGGTCAGGGACTGTCTCTTGACTCTGTTTCTAACCCCCACTCTTAGCACAGTGCCCAGTACATAGTAGAGGCTTAATCATGTGGACTGATTGATTGTCCAGAGTTCTGGGGTTTCACCATTCCCTCTGTGGACTGTGTGGATCATAGGGGAGTACAGACTCAGAACTAACAGGGACCTCAAAGGCAATTCCTTATTTTACAGATGAAGAAACTGAGGGCCAGAGAAGGCCAAACAGGTTCTGAGTGCAAAAGCAGGATTGGAGCCCAAGTCCTCTGATTCCTAATTCAGGACTCTTCCCACTGGGCCTCTGAAACCCTTTGTGTCTCGTGTATAAAGTGACCCCCCTTTTCTTGTGAGGGAAGCACTGTGGCAATCAGAACACTGAGGAGGAATGTGGCTTCGTGCCCACTGGCACTACTGGGTAACTTAACTGGGACATGTGGAGCCCTCAGGACCTTTTCATGGAGGTCATGCCAACCCTCTCGCTGTCATCCCCTTTACCTCTCTAAGCTCAATAGGTCCACAAGCATTTATGACATATTTCCTGGGTGCCAGGTTGGGTACTAAGCACAGGAAATAAGGAAAAGGCCAAAATGACCCCTGCCCTCAAGAAGCTTACATTCCAGTGGAGCTGACAACCCCTATAAATCAGCACACGAGAAATATGGAATGGATGGAAAGTAGCCTACAAAGTGATGGCCCCAGGCCTCCTGTAGAAGATGGCGCTTGACCTGAGTCCTGAAGGAAGCCAGGAGCCTGGGCTGAGTAGGGATGAAATTCCAGCCATGGGGGGATGCTGCAAAGATGGGAGAGGAGCCAGTGTTTGTTTTATAAAGGTGGGGGAAATGGGTGTGTCTGTACACAGCTGCCAACTGGCCATTTATCAATTAATAGGGAAGGAACCAGGAGAGACTGTATATTAGAGAGTGGGGGTGGATCAATTTGCTGGAAAAGACGAGAGGCTGGAGTAAGAAGAATAATGATAATGGTGAGGGTGATGGTGATGGTGAGGGTGATGGTGATGGTGATAATGATGATGATGATGATTGTGATGATGGTGATGATTATGATGGTGATGATGATGGTGATGATGGTGATGGTAATGGTGATGATGGTGGTGATGATGATGATGGTGGTGGTAGTGGTGGTGATAGTGATGGTGAGGGTGAGGGTAAAGGTGATGGTGATGGTGATGATGGCGATGGTGATGGTGGTCATGATGATGGTGATGGTGATGGTGATGATGGTGATGGTGATGGTGATGATGATGGTGAGGATAGTTATGATGGTGATCATGATGATGAAGATGATAGTGATGATGGTGATGGTGATCATGATGGTGATGATGATTGTGATGATTGTTGATGATGGTGATGGTGATGATGATGATGATGATGGTGATAGTGAGGGTGAGGGTGAAGGTGATGGTGATGGTGATGATGGTGGTGATGGTGATGATGGTGATAGTGATGGTTAGGTTGATGGTGATGATGGTGAAGATGGTGGTGATGATGATGGGGATGGTGATGATGATGGTGATGATGGTGGTGATGGTGATGATCATGATAGTGATGGTTAGGTTGATGGTGATGATGGTGATGATGATGATGATGGTGGTGATGATGATAGTGATGGTGATGATGGTGATGGTGATGGTGATGGTGAGGGTGAGGGTGAAGGTGATGGTGATGGTGATGATGGTGGTGATAGTGATGATGATGATGATCATGGTGGTGGTGATGATGATGGTGATAGTGATGATGATGATGATGGTGATGGTGGTGATAATAATGGTGAGGGTAAAGGTGATAGTGATGGTCATGGTGATGGTCATGGTGATGATGGTGATGATGATGCTGATGATCATGATGGTGATGATAGTGGTGATGATAGTGATGGTGGTGATGATGATGGTGATGGTGGTGATGATGATGATGATGATGGTGGTGATGGTGATGAGGGTGAGGGTGATGGTGATTATGGTAACAACCCTGTTATCATTCCCATTTGACAGTGGAGGAAAATCTGAGAGTGAGTGACTTGCCTGGAGTCACACAGCTGCTCAGTGTCCAAGGTCAGCTTTGGAGTCCAGTCTGACTCTATGCACTGGCCCACATACTGGCGAGTGCTGGGTAGGGCTGATGGAGGGGAGGGTCCGAGTGCTCAGACTGGGGCTGGGCAAGGCCAAAGAGAAAGTTAGAGCCCTTCTCTGATCTGTTGTACCCCATGGGGGGCTAGAACCCCGCCGAAGGTGGTGGTCGGTGGCCTTTGCTTCCCCTCCTTTCACCTCTATCAGATCTCCATGGGGAAAGTCAAGGCTTTAGCAAGTGGTTTAATTGAAGATAAAGAGGACTAAAGTGCAAAGGCAACAGTCCTCTGAACCCTAGCAAGGGCAGCCACCTCCTCTGTCTGTGGAGTCCGCTCTTGGGGGCTCCAAGAGCTCCTGGCTGAGTCACGACGTTGGCAGGAATGTGTAGACTCCCTCCCTGCAGGCTGACAGCTGCAGGAAACTTAATCCGCCTGTCCACTCCCACCCTCACCCCCGCCCCCCAAAGGTGATTGGGAGGAGGGTGGCAAGGCAGCTGCTCCTGGGAGCCTCTAAAAAGGCTTCCTGGAGGAGGTAGGAGTCCAAGTCCTCACTAGAAGGCGCGTTCTAGGCATGTGGGGGCAGCCCATGCAGAGGTATGAGGAGGGCAGTCTGAGTGTCCTAGGTGACGTCACAAGGCCAGAAAGGTGTGGTGCAAGGAAGTGATGAAGAGATGTGGAACGGTAGCCCTGGAGATGCCCGGGCAATAGGGAGTCACGGAGCTTTGGGAGCGAGGGAATGACTGCTTAGAGCTTTAGCAACCTCATTTTGGCAACTGTAGGGAGGAGGAATGGCAGAGAGGGGCTGTGGTCATGGCCCTGCCCGGCCAGGGTCCAAGGTTTGGGGGCTTTCACGCAGGCGTGGCCCACTTTAAGATTATTCTCACAAGAGCCACAGCCAGACCTCCTCCCCAGTCCCAGAGAGCTGCTGGGGCGGGGAGCTGCGGGGGCGGGACCGGGGCCGCCGGCCCCTCTTTCACCCCCCCCCCCCCCCAGCGCCTCCTGGGAAATGTAGTCCAGTGCCAGGGGGCGTAAGGCCGCGCCGAGCCCCAAGCCACGACCCGCCGAGACTACACTTCCCGTTAGCCATCGGGGAGCGCTCGGCGCAGTGCGCAGGCGCGGCGCGGCGGCAGCGGCGGCCGGGGCCGCTATAAGGGCTTGTTTTTGCTTCGGGGCTGATGCTCGGCTGTCGGTCCGACAGCCGCTGGTGGGAATAGGTAGGTGGCGCTCGCTGGTCTGGGGTGGGATGAAGGGCGGCCCCGAGGCCTGTCTGCTGGCTAAGTCCGACGGAGCTGGGATCCCTCGAGGTTCTGGGGCGGGAGGCGCGGGTAGGGGCAGCAGCCAGAGCCGGCGCGGCGCTTGGCTCCCGCCGCGCAACAGCCCCGGCCTCCTCGGGTCCCCTCCTGGACTCCGGCCCGCGGAGAAAGCAGCGGCCTCGGGCCTCTGGGCGCGGCGCTTAGGGGTACCTGGGTCTCGAGCCTCTGGGAGGGGAGCCGGGCCGGACCCGGGATGCAGGCGAGAGAGTTGGGGGCCAGAGGCGCGCTCCCGGCCACGGCCGCCAGAGGGCGCCGCCCCCGCGGCCATTGCCCATCCTGGGGGAGGCGGGGGCGGAGGGAGCGCGAGCGAGGGCTCTCTCCGCGCAGGCGCCCCCGCCTTCGCCACCCCCCCCCAACCCTTTCCGACCCCCGGCCTGCGCGCCTGCGCACCCGCCTCCTCCCGGCCACCGTCCGGTGCGGAGCCCCTGGACCAATCCTCTATCCCCCTCCCCCATTCTTCTCTTGTGGGGGGGGGCTCTTGAGGGCCTCCAGGCCACCCCACCCCTCTCATCTTCCAGGTGGGGAAACTGAGGTTCAGAAAGCCCGGGTGCCGGGAAGGCCCGAGTAATAGTGCTTTGAGCCGAGGGCCATCCGGCTTCCTTTTAGAGAGGGGAAACTGAGGCTCCTGCTCACCACCACCCCTCACCCTCCTTGGGCACCGAGGCTCTGAGCTAGCGAGGTCTGGAGTGGAGCCAGCGAGAGTGCCCGAGGGTCGCGGGGGACCCCCGGGGAAGGGCCCCCCAGGGAGGGCAACTGCGGACGCCCCACCCGAGCAGCCCCCCCCCCCCAGGCCGTGCCCCTCCCCCCTTGCTTTCTGTAAGTGAAAGTTTATCCCCCTGTCCCCGGGCCGGTGCTCCAGCTGTGCGGGCCGGAGCGGGGCTGGCCCAGGCCGGGAGGTCCCGGGCTGCTCCGTGACCTCAGAGAGCTCCCACCGGCCATGACCTTGTGTTAGATAGAGAGACCTCGGGGTGCGGCTGGAGTAGAGACCTGTGGCTCGCCCCGCTCCCGCCCCGGGCAGCCTGGCCAAGGTGACCCTTGGAGCCGGCCGCTTCAGCGCTGGCGCTGACCTCGCCGCTGCTCCCTATGGTCCAGCAGCCTGTGAGGAGCCGCTCCAAGGCCTTGGAGTCTGGTCTGTTAGTTTCATGAAGAGGAAAAAGACAGAGTGGCCGATGAGTCTGAGTGCCCAGCACTTCCTGTGTCAGTCAGGGGCTGCCTGCAGAGACCAGAGTTGGGGAGGGGGTGCAGCCTTGGGGCGATCTGGGGGGCAGCATTGGAGAGTGGCTCTGCCTGGAAGAGCCTTAGTGCACTCCCCCTGCTTTTTTCTTTCTTTTTTTTTTAATATGAAGTAAATTGTCTTGGGAGATCTAGGTGGTAAGCCTCTGGTGGGCTGGAGGATGCTCTTTGGGGCATTTTCCCCGACCCTTTCTGGAGGGGAGCCCCTGCAGTCAGGAGTGGAGTCCTCGGGCCCCGCTGGTGTGCTCTGAGAGTGGGGTCTGGAGGCCCAGCCCTGGTATTTTTCCATCTGGGTGATTCCAGCAGTTCTGAGCTCCTGGCATTAGTCATGCTTTAGGCTGGTTTTATTTCAGTCTTTTGAATATGCTGATGCATGAATGATGAGATTTGGGACTTTTCTAGACATTTAAATCATTTTGCTGGTGATTGGCCTTACCTTCTCCCTTGACTGACCCGTGAGTGTGCTTACCTAATTGGGATGCTTGTGATCAGATTTCACTGGATGTGAACTTCATTTTTCACTTCTTTTAAAATGAGAAGGTATAAGCAAAATGATACTTGTAGAACTTATTTAAGGACAACAGCATCAGCTTTTCCTGTGCAATGGATTTATAAAACCTTATTTCTTTGCTAGGAGCTTTAACAGATCCCACTTTTAATAAATCTTTTTCAGAAATTCTGAGGCAAAGCCAAGGGTCTGTGAACCCCAGGACTTTCTGTCTAAGAAGATGAAGGATATTGATATGGGAAAAGAGTATATTATACCCAGTCCTGGGTATGGGAACGTGAGGGAGAGAACAGGATCCTCTGGGCAGCACCGAGAGCATGGAGGAGCTGAGTATGAGCAGACACATCCGGTGAGGCCTCCCCCCCCTTCTCCTTTTCAAAACTCTGGGCTCTTAGAAAGTGTTCGGCTCTGGGTCACATTTTAACGGATGTTCTGAACCTAAGGGGTCACACTGCTAACCTTGTACTTGCCTCTGCTGAATACAGAGGCGTTAATAATCTCTTTGTCTTAAACTGGGGAGTTTGTTGTAGGGAATTCCCCAATCAATGATGTTAGGCTCTGTTCTGCCCTGGTCCTAGAGACGCCTGGGTTGCTGTCATGCGTGTGCCAGGGTTACCCAGTCTGTCTAGGTCAGGCTCAGACCTGACTCTGGGTCAGTGTGTCTTGCTGCCCATTCATGGTCACTGCATTGGACACCCTGGCATAACCCTCATCAGCGGCCTCCCCACCCACAAGGCCTCCTTAGCACTCCTGCCCTTCTTCCCCCCCCCCAAAAAAAATTAAAGCAATATGAAACCTAATTTTTCTAAATTTTAATTTAAGTTATGAAAAATGGATTGGGCCCAGAAACATCTCTCAAATACTCATTTAGTCCAGTAGAACTTGGCCTCTGATTGTTCTGTGCTCCCTTTGTCTTGAGTTGTACAAGCGGTTCAGAGAAGGGACACATGTTCCCTGTTATCTAGACAGGCCCCATTTAAGGGATAGTCCTCTTTCTAAGTGAAATCAAACCTTCTTAGCTCCCTCCCAAGGGGTGTGGTACAGGTGATTCCGTGTGGAGCATTTCGGCAAAGGTGCAAGAAGATTTGGCTTTCTTTGGTTAAAAGTCCTCTCTTTTGGGTGACAATGAATTGAACATCTGACCTCTTCTTTTGGAAGCAGCTGAGTTTGGGAAGGGGGAGCATGGAGCAGGTGGGAGAGGAGCCTGTGACTTCCCTTAGTGTAGGCCCTCTCCTAGCACACTTCAGTATGTGTCACGATGTGTTTGAAGGCTTAGATCAGCCTGATTTTAAAACCCTCTCCCCAGTACAGTTTATCAGAGGGTATTTTCCCCCTACTCATCTAGTTCTTGATTTTTAAGGTTTCTAATCGCCCTGGTCTGGCCTTAAGGTTCCTTCTCTCTGTGCATGTACCTTGGAGTCTCTATCAGAATCCAGCAGCTTCTCTTGGTGAGAGTCTGCACTTGAACCCAGGCCTCTCTGGCTCTCTCATCACAATGCTGCGCTGATCATTAACTGACAGAAAATCAGTGATGACACGTTCCAGTCTCCTTGTCCTTGACAGAAGGGATCCACATAAAATGCAATAAGCACACTGTGTACATTCTCGGCCCCTTTTCCGGCTCCTTTGGGGCCTTCCCTTCAGCTTAGGTGTCTTCACTGAACAAAGAAAGTTAGTTTGGGTGGTCCTGCTCTTCAGTTTCAGAGCTGCTGAGGCCTGTTACCATCATTTGCTGGAACTATTTCCGTGTTTCCCTAGACTTAAGTTGTCACTTTACCTTCACTAGAATCTGCTGTTACTGGGCCATGCTTTAGTCAGGTATCCTTCCATTGGTGGGCAGAGATTCTCTTTTTTTGTTTTTCTTGCTGTTAGAAACAAGGCCCCTGGGGATGGATGGGGGAAAGGTGGAGATGGGACATTTCCCTTTTGGGGGAGAATATTTTTAGGATGACCTCTTAGCAATGGTATCACCTAATGCTGAGCTTTTAATTTTTAAGAATTTATTTTTACAGTTCATCAAGCATTGTGCACCTACTATGCACAGGCACCATGATCTTAGTCTTGGTGAGGTGAGAGAGAGAAAGGGGGGAGGGAGGGAGAGGGAGAGTGTGTGTGTGTGTGTGTGTGTGTGTGTGTGTGTATACACACACTTATGTGTACACACACACTTATGTGTACACACACACTTATGTGTACACACACCCCCACCCACAATATCTGGGGAATTTGGCTGGCCACAGTGTAAGGGGCAAGGGACATCTCCCCTTTTAAAAAGGGAGAACTCTTGTCTTTGGCTGAGACCGCTTTCTACTGCCCTTGACTTTTCTTATCAGAAGTGTTCAACAGGAATAGGGGAAGACCCTGAGAACCACAGTCTTGTGTTTTGTTTTGTTTTGTTTTTTTACTAAATGTGCTACAATTCTCAACCTTTCTTTTGTCCCCTAACCCAAAGAGGGCTCATTTCTGTGATGTGTAAAATACTGAATTAGTTTGACTGGAAACAACTCACATTACGATTGGGAAGTTGGGAACCCTGAGTATTTCTGTAAAAGGATAGTAAAATCTGTCTTTAAATGGTGAAAGTTTGTCTGGATCCTCCCCACTCATTTGGAGCTGCAGCATCAGCTCTGGGTGTCTCTGGAGTCTGTCTTGCTATGTATGGTGTTTGACAAGTGAATTATTTCCTGACCCAGTCGCCAGCTGTGCTGTGAGGGCCAGAGAAGGGAACAAGGGTGAAGCCCCTTGTTGGGCCATGCCGTTCCGAGTCCTGAGTGTTCTGTTCAGTCTGTTCCCTGCAGAGGAGGGTGGGGGAGATCCTGGGAGGTTTGGATTTTCAGCCTTTAGTGCTGTGTTTTCTTTTGGCTGCTGCCAGTGACACAGCAGAATAGTTTTTAGGAGGAATGTCTTTTTCCAGTGCAGGTGTCCCCAGGGCCTCCAGAGCCCTGCGAATCGTGAGCAGCTCCAGGTATTATGTGAGATGGGCCTGTCACCAAAGCCTGACTCTCCAGTGGCCACCCAGCAGAATGACTGTTTGGGGAAAGGCTCAGGGGCTTCCTCCTGGCATATTTGACTTGGGGCTCAGGACAAGGGGGCTTTGGGGACTGCCCTTGATCAAAGGCACCCCTTTTTTATATAGCAACAAGGAAGGGCAGTTTGAAGGAAATTGGTGAGAGCTGGTATGGAAAAGATGGAAAAACCCTGAAGTCAATGGCTTGTTACATTAATAAAGTGCTGGGTCTCACTAAAGCAGCCAACTGGGCTGGGCCCACTGCCATGCAGCCAGGCCACCTCCTTCCTGAGTAACCTGCAGCTCTTCCCACACACTCTGGTATTCAATTTCACTAAGTCCTTAGAGGTGAGCTCCTTGAGGGCAAGGGCCGGTTCCCCAGCACCTAATGCCTGCCCTATTTCATGCAAGTATAATAAATGCTGGTTGGTTAATTGACTCCTGTGAAGTTCACAGGACTAGGTGATGAGACTAGTGATGAATCTAGGCCTTGAATGCCTGCCAGGTGTTTCCTTCCCCCTCCCTGGGCTGGGGGGAGTTTGCAGATGAAGCAGCTGGGAGTGACTTGCCCCACGTCTTGATCCTCCTGGTTCCTATTGCTGACTCATCCTGTCCCTTTATTTGTTTAGCCCCATGCTTCCCTCTCATTTTTCTGCCACAAAAAGTATTACTTGGTGCTTCTTTGGTTTGTGGTATGTTCCCAACACTGTTGGTCACCGGGAACTCGGCCAAATGTAGGCTTTATATGTTTTAGTCACTTCTAGCAATGTCTTCAGGCCTTGCTTAGCCTTTGAGCAGTTTCCCTTTTTTTTCATGTCTCTCCTCACTTGGAGCTTGTCTAGACCTTCCATCAGCAGGCCATAGGACTCACCTGAGAAGCTCTAGAACAGGGTTCTTAACCTTTCTGTCATCTATACTTCAGAGTCATTGTTTTTTGTCTTGTTGAAGGAAATGCTGAATATCTATCTGATACAGGTACAGATCCATTCAAAATGCCCCCAGAAATTTCTCCCTAAACTCCTGCTCTGGGGCTTTGACCCTCCCTCCTAGACCTTGTTGGACTTCCTTCCATAGCCCTTCATGCCTAGGATATGAAAGGGCAGGAATTGCGCTTCACCCTTCTTGGAGTAAGCAGCAGATAATGCTGACTGCATGCCCTAAGATGCTGGCCTGGGGGTTCTAGATCACATACTTAAAGTGGGAATACTGGGCCCCTCTTCCTCCCCCAGCAATCTCCTTTGACCTTCAGATAAGCTTCTAGAACTCATTTCTAGGTACATGCTGGGGGGAAGAACCTTATAGCCCTGTGGCCAATTAAGGGTTATTAAGCCTACACTAAGCCTGGCTTAGTTCCCAACAGGTGCATTTGATTTCCTGCTTCTTAAATAAGGACGGATTTGGCTGGAATGAGGTGGTGTTTTTTGTTTTGTTCTGTTTTTCTGAGAGGAAGTCTAATGCTGTGGGAGTGGGACCTGGGGGAATAGGATGAGGAGCTCAGCTGTGTGTGGCGGGGAGGGGAGGCAGGCTTTGGACGCCCCCAGTGGGCGCTTTGCTTTGCAGCAGAGGGCACTTGCAGTGACACTAAAAGCCTTTGATTTACTTGATAACAAAGTAAAATTGCCCCAGTTGCCTCAGAAGTAAACAGAAGGGAAAGAAAAAAACTATAAATTGGGGGGGGGAAAGGCCATAATATAGTTAAATTTTGGGTGCTGGATAAAATTTTATTTAAAATATTGAATTAGGGGAAAATAAAATCAGTCCAAATGTTGCATACAAGCAACAGGAATAAGAGAAATTTCAGAAGAATACTTAACGCCGATGAAGCTTGCTGGGACATTCTCCTTGGGGGCCCTGCTGCATCCTGGGTCAGTGCTGAAGGCATAGGAGCTGCTGATGAGAGGGGACCTAGTAGAGACAGGAAAGGGGAATGAATAACAAACTGCCTGTCTCAGGGGACAGGTCCTGGGGGCAGCTTGTTGAACTGGGCCTCAGGTGCATGGACCCTTTCCTATTACAAGGCAAGAGGCACAAAGATAATCATATCCTTGGACCAAATAATTGGTCACATCCTCAGTATCTTAAAGGGGAAAAAGACTTCGTTCTTCAGAAATATATGGGAGAAAGTTTTCAAAAGAGTTGTAAATGAACTGAGCCTGCTTCAGTTCTCTGATACAGAATGTGGATGGAAAGGCCTCTGGGCCTGTCTCCAGCCTCTGCTTCACTGCATCTTCCATTTCCTTCAAGATTCTGCTGATACCATCAGCCCTTAGCCCCTCTCTCTGTATCTGTGTTCAGTGTGTCTTTGTCTCCCACTCCCCCCAGCCCTAAGGCTTGTAAATGCCTTGTTTGCCTGGCACATCCCTAGAGGATGATGGGTGATGCTGTGGAATGATTGACTGCCACTTGGCCAAGATGGCAAACATGCAAAGATGGGCCCTGCCATTTCCATCGATGACCCAGGCAGCTCAGCACTGGGCATGTTATGGTGTGGAAGTAGAGGCAGAGACTTGGATTTGTAGGAACTGCTGTCTTTTCATAGATGGGGTAACAGAGGCCCAGGAGGGAAGTCTTCTGGAAGGGCCTGAGTCCAGCCAGCAGACTTCCTGTCAGAGAGACCCTGGGTCTGGCCAGCTGGGGAGGGGGCAGAGGGGGGACCTTCCTGGGCCACTTCTAACAGTGTTCCCCTGGTCCTCTTATGGCCTCGGCAGAGAGATCCTTTCCCAAAGGTCACAGCATTTGGCCTCCCTCCTTGCTCCCACCCACCATATTTGTAACCTCCAGTTAGTGCACCAGCTGTTCATCTGCCCTCTGATCCCTCGGTTTTAATAAAACATTCTAAATGCCAATTGTGCTAGGCCTGTACTGGGCCAGATACCAGGGATAACACTCTCCTTATCCCCACCCAAAACCCAACCAGCTTCAGTCCCCAAGGAGCTCCTAAGAGTTTGTGTGAGATATTGTGGACAGGTTATTCTGCTACAAGGTGGAGGAAGGAGAAGGGCCAGGGGGAGGGTGGAAGGGCAGGGAAGGATGTCAGGAAGATCTGCTGAAGTGAAGAGGGGGTGCATTCCAAGCATGGGGGTAAAGTCCGTGGAAGGAGGAGCACCAGGGCTCATTTAGTCCACCCCCTTCATTTTATAGATAGGAAAATTGGAACCTGAAAGAGGTGTTAAATACCAGTCACCCATGTCCTTAGTGGGGGAGAGGAGGACTGGACACAGGCAGGTCTTCTGATTTGGATAAAAGCTATTGGATGTGTTGCTAACGTGATCACTCCTGGCAGAAATCTCACCCTGTCTTACTGCATAGTCACAACCCCCCCAGAAATACCAGGTGCTTCCATTATAATCTGGAATGTTATCAAGTTACAAATGAAGATTGCAGGGCTGATAATCAGCCCTTGTTTGTGGCAGATCAGGCATGATATTATAGTTTATAAAACAATAGAAATGTATTTGCTCTTCTTGGGTTTTTCTTTTCTATAAATTTGAAAGCAAACAGTTTACTTATTTGTTAAGATTAAGATTAAAGCTCTCAAAAGAAGGTTTATTTTGTTCTCATACCTCCCAGCCCCGTGGGGGAGGCCAAGTCTAGGCAGCAACCTGAGTGGCAGCTCCCCTTTTCTCTTTCCGGAAGCCCGGTCAGCTTCCTTGGTGGTGATTCGGCTGGAGGGTACGGCCACATCAAACGTTTCTTCAAGCTTCAGTGTCTTAAATCAGCATATCTCAAAGCCAGTTTTGGGGGGGGAGATCGGTAGTTTTACCAGGAGCCTTTACTGTGCCAGGCACCATCCTTGATCCTGGGGACAGAGACAAAAAGAAATGGTAGAGGGTGAACAGGACAGATATACACATCAGTATATTCAAGATGGAAGAACAATAATTTGGGGGAGCCCATGTAAGGTGGATCAGGAAAGGCCTGTATTTGGGGTGAGAGCAGTGCACAGCCTATGTGAGCTCCAGGAACGGCTAATGGAGGTTGTGCTTTGGGGGAACGGGGCACAGGCAGGGCTGCCAATTGGGTGGATCAGAGAGTGCACAGAAGGGAGGAATGTGTATGCCTGGGATGCCCCCTTCCAGATGGAGCAGAGGAGCCCCGGCCACTGGTGCCCGCCCTCCCAAGCCCCCTGGTCTTTCATACTTGATATGTGGGTGCACAGTTTTCTGTGTGTTCACTGACTTGGTCACATTGGAACGTTGGCTCATTGTGAGTAGGGATTGTCTGATTCACGTGTAGTACTAGGATCTCAGACACCTGGAACAGGCACATAGGTGCTTAACTGATTAAGACTAAAAAGGTAGTTGGGAGCCATGAAGTACTTTAAGTTCAGGGAAGTTAGTATTTGATTCTAGAGGTAACTGAGAGCCCCTCGAGGTGCTTAAGCCAGGCTGGGAGAGGTTGGAGTTGTGTTGGAGCTGTGCCCTAGTTGGGAAAGTGACCCTTTATTTTACCAAACAAAAACCAGAGATAATGCCTGGGATTGATCGGGATACCTCCTATTTGGTATCCTCTGCTCTTTCAGACTTGTAACTTGGGCGTGTGACCTGTATGATGACCCACCCAAGCCACCACTTCAAGCTTGGCTCCTGCTCCCCTAGATGATGAATTCCCTCCAGTGGCAAGGCTTGGTGTTTCCCCACTTCTGTCCTTTGCCTCTCCGCCTCCTCTAGTGCCTTTTTATTCCTGTAGCCAATCAGACCTTCAAGACCCAGCTGAATTCTGGAGTCACCTGAGCCCCAGATCATTTCTCCCTGCAGTCATAACATTGTTGATTCCATCAATTTGACAGTATCTTCTGCTTAGTCTGACATCTGTCACAACATTAGATTTGTCATTTTAAAACTTGTATTGCTTAACCTTTTAGGTGTTCACCCAATCAGACTGTAATGTCCTTCTGTGATCAGTAATTGTTTTGATTGCATGTGGCTGTTTATATTTCATCTTTAGAGCTTTTGAAATTCCAAGCTGAAACAACAAATAAACGTAATTTAAATATCTGAGTTTAGCTGACTTTCAGAATTATCCTCCTACTCTGTTTCCTTCTGGTCTTCCTTCCGCTTTTGTTGAAAAATATTTCAGTGACCTTTTGTTTTGGGGGGCAACCTTATTGCCAGCTTTCCTTCCCTCCTGTTAAAAAAAAAGAAAAATTCCTTTTTAACAAATATGCCAGTGTCTTCTTTGGGACAGCTAGGTGGCGCAGTAAATAGAGTACTGGCCCTAGAGTCAGGAGGACCAGAGTTCAAATCCAGCCTCAGACACTTAACACAAAAACTAGCTGTGTGACCTCGGGCAAGTCACTTAATCCCAATTGCCCTCCCCTCCCCCCTCCAAAAATCCCCCCCAAAACTCCAAATATGCCATCAACAAAAGTAAGTCCCATGTTGACCATGGCTCATTGAGTATCTTGTGTCCTTTGTCTTAGGAAATAGGGATCTTGCTTCATCACTGTCTCTGGAATTTTGCGATCACAGAAGGACGTTACAGTCTGATTGGGTGGACACTGAAAGTTAAGCAATACAGGTTTTAAAATGACAAATATAGCATTGTCACATGTCAGAGTAAGCAGAAGATTTCAAGATTGTTATTGTAGATAACAAACATTATTGTTCTGGTTCTGTTCATTTTATTCTCTAGAAAGGTTTCCCGAGTTTCTCTGAAACAGCCTCTTTCATCATTCCTTCTGGTTACACTATTATTCTGAGCCCCTTTTTTCCCTAGTTAGGCTGTCCATGGAGCGAGAAGAGCCTCTGACCCACCATCTGACACCTGCTGAAGGAGGAGGGAGCCTTAAGCATCTTTTCCAGCATCTTCTCAGGCCTGTCATATTGATGTTTATTAACTTAGGACAAACTCCCCTGGACAGAGGTCCATTCTCTGTCCAGCATTTAATGGGTACTAGAGGCTGTGATTGCAAGGCCTGTTAATCAATATAACTTTAAATCATTCTGAATTTTGAGCTGGTTTTCAAGGGCATAGAGCCATAAACGCGAACATTTCATTAATATTAAGAAATAAGCATAAAGCCGCCTCGGTGAGTTTGCTTTCTTGTAATGGCAGGAAAGAAAGATCCCGATGTTTCCCGCTTTTGGTCATGGCGGGGGATTCTTCACAGCAAATCTGGCTTTTTATTGCTGTTGCTGCTTCCCTCTATTTACCCATATTCGAAAATTGCTTGAAAAGATGAAGACCTTCATCTCTTCCCCTGTTTTGTGGTAGAAAGAATGCTGTATTTTGGAGTCTGCTCATGTGACTTTGGGCAAGCTATCAAGCCTTGCAGGGTCCCAGGCAGATGAGGAATAGATGACCTTGAGGGTCACCTCCAGCTCTGAGATCCTGGCTGGCTGAAGGTAAAGAATGGCCAGCTTCCTGGCAGCTCCTGAGAAAGCTCTTCAGGACAGAACCGTTGCTTTGTTGGAAGTGAGTAGTTGCAATTCACTGGCCTTTGGAGTGCTCAGTGATTCAGTGATTCTTCTAGAATGGGGTGTGTGCAGGGGGCCTGCCTTCCCAGGCTGGAAGTCATCTTCTCTGGCTCCATTACCTTAAGCTGGAATAGAAGCCATGCTTGCAGACAGATGTCCAGATGTCCATGCTCAATTATCTCTTCTCTCATAGCATTCAGTGTGACTTGGTGTCAGCTGTAGATTCTCTTACCAAATCACACACTGAGCTGGAAGGGTCCTGGGGAGAAGGGGGTCTGGAGGTGGCCTGCCAGCTCCAAAAGCAGCCCATTGTGCTTTTGCAAAACTCTGGTTTGGAGATTGTTTCATGTGCCTACATTTCCCCCTTTAGACCTTCTGTCCTTTGCTCCTAATTCAGGCTTTTGGGGTTAAGCAGAGCAAGGCTTTTCAATTATTTCATAAAATGGATTTTTGAAGCTCCTTATAAGTGTAAGTTTCCCTTTTACCTTAGTGTTCTGGCTCTAATTAATCTTTGTATCTATTGATACAACATCTTTGAGTCCTGTGGTTTGAGTTCAAGGCTCCCCAACACTCTGGGTCGTGGGTCATTATTTAGCAATCCAGAGCTGGAAGGGACCTCAGAAGCCACCTCCTCCCGTATTGGACAGAAGACACTCTGAAGGCTGGAGTGATGGAGGACTGCCTGGTCACCCACCTGGTGAAGGCAGCTGTTTCCCTTTTGGCTGTTCCTTCTGGGTACCCACCAAGACATAATGATGTCCCTCCAGAAATAAGGTGCCTTGGACTGAGCACAGTACATGGCATGTGGTCCAAGAAGGAGAGAAAATAGCCCTCTCACTTCCATGCTTCCCCCAGAGCACCTTCTTGTAAAGCAGTCTTCACGTCCCATCCATCACTTTGGGGGCTGCACCCTTCCCCAGATCCTGCCATTCTGGGAACGCAGCCTAGTGTGACTTGTTCTCAGTAGACCCAGGCTGTCTTCTTGAGCTGACTGTCTTTCTACGTGCTCATTAACTCTTCCTTTAATGTTGTTTTTCTAGATGATGTTTCTCAGTACAGTTGCTGAGAAGTGAAGTCACTGTCACCAGTCTGTCATTTGCAGCCTCTGGTCTTTTTCAGCCCCGCTTTGGAGCATTACCGAGCATGTGCTCTCCAAGACCACCCCTAAGCTAACTCTAAAGGGGGGCCCAGTTTTCCTGGGGTAGCCTAGGGCTTTGCCAGTGATTTCACTGGCAGATTCCTTCCATTCACAGTTGGCTTCTAGCTTGGTCCCTCCCACCAAGTTGCTGATGGGTTGCCATTCATCCTCCAAATAATGTGTGTGGTTACTCTTCAGTAATGATACATACACCCACTTTCTCCAAAGTCCTCTGGCTGTGCTCTGGCCCTCATCCGCCTCAGAGGACCCCCAAGCCTGGACCTCCTTCTGGACCAGAACAGAGATGCCGCACAGCATTCTGGCCTCTCCGTGTGTCCAGTCCCTCTTCCACGGAGCTGCTGGAGGATGAGGCCCACCAGAGAGAGCACTTACTCTCTGTTTGGTCTGAGATCCATAGTCGGCGTCTAGCCTGTCTCTACAGGATGAGATCCTTTTTCTTCCCTGGACAAGCTTGTCTCCTTGTCATTGCAGAGTCAGGCTCTTTCACCCCTTGCCTCCTGGCTCTTACACAGGCCCTGTGTGGCCTGGATGTTCGTTGTCCATCTTATCTTTACTTTGGTTAACCCCCTAACTCTGCCAGGTGAGGTGAGGTTTCACTGCCACCTCCTCCAAGAGGCCCTCCCAGATTGCCTGTCTGTACTTTCCTAGGTTGGATTCTTTTAGTAGAATGTAAGCCAGAAGGCAGGAAGTGTCTCATTTTTGTTTTTGTGTCCCCAGTGCCTGGCATTTGGTAGATGCTTAATAAATGCTTGTTTACTCAAAAAAGGTGTTCCCTGGTTGATCTGTTATTTGGGTTTAGTTTGGCAGATTTATTCTTGTTGGACTCACATTGGCTGAACGTGCTAACTTTCCCCCAATTGTCTGTAAACTACCTGTCTATTCATTTGTTTAGGAATTTTGCCTGGAATCCACATTGAGCTCTACCTCATGGTTTCTGGATTCACCTTCTTCCCCTTTGAATTTGAGCCCATTTTTTTCCTGAATGTCCTTGGATTTTGTGCTGAATTTAATGGTTTGACCTGTAAGCCAAAGAGACAAAGGTCATTCAGTAAATGTGTGACTCATTGAGCTGGAGAACTCTGGGCTCCTGAGCCTGGAACCAGCACTTTTCCCATTGGTATTTGTACAGTCAAAAAGTCATTGACAGATCTGGGTGAATTTCCAGACCCCAGCAGACTTGACCTCACCTGACCATGTAGGAGATGCAGATTACACTTTATTTTACCCAGTTGTGTGGTTTTTCATTTTTTTAATGAACACAACAGATTTGTACACTGATATCCTAAGGAGCCTCCTTTGCCATGTCCTCAAGCACTTCGGTTAGGTATAGAAATAGGTTGAAGTTAGCACATTTGTTGAGCTCCCACGGTAAGTGAAGTCGCCCCTTTGCCCGCTGAGCTGCTTGTCCGGCCTTGTCTAGGCAACATCCTCTGCCTTCCTCTGTCAGCCTCCTTGGCATCTCTCGATGATGTCTGAGAACCACCTCCTGCCTGTCTCACCCTTTGCACACAGTTGGAATGCCAGGATGCCTTGGAGATGGCGGCCCGAGTGGAAGGCCTCTCGTTGGATGTCTCCATGCATTCCCAGCTGAGGTTCCTGGACACTGAACATCCCAAGGGGAAATACCACCATGGCCTAAGCGTCCTGAAGCCCTTTCGGACTACTTCCAAGTAAGAGTTTGGGCTGCTTGCTCCCTTTGGCGATGGAGTGCCTCAGGTCTTTGACTTTGATGGTTGGGACTGCTATTAGATTCTGTGGAGGCACAGCATTGTCTGAGGTCGGGGGCTTTCCTTGGCTGCTGCTGCATTCTGGAGGTCTGACTTGTTTGCTAGTCTAGTGATTTTTTAAACATTTTCTCTCCGTAGACACCAGCACCCAGTAGACAATGCTGGGCTTTTCTCCTATATGACCTTTTCTTGGCTCAGCCCTCTGGCCCTTGTGGCTTACAAGAAGGGAGAGTTGTTAATGGAACACGTGTGGTCTTTGTCCAAGCACGAGTCTTCCGATGTGAACTGCAGAAGGTAGGAGCCTCTGGTCCACCTCCGTCCTCCCTCCCGTGTACCTGGACACAGCCCTGGGGCCTTTAGCAGTCGAGCTAGCCTCTTCTGGGATTGGGCGGGAAGGGGGCCTGGGATCCCCCGGGACCTTTGCTTTGATCTTCTTGACCTCCTCTTCAGCGCTTCTCTCTGTTTTAACCAAGGGCTTTCTCTCTCTCTCTCAGCCCCGCTTCTCCTGAGTCGGCAGGGAGGTTATGTTGCTGCATTGGGTGGTAGCTGCACGCTACGATAAACATTGAGTTTTTGGTTTTACGCTTTACTGCAGGATCCTTCAGAAAGGGATGGGGACCCTGGAGAAAGGAGGAGGGTCTTGTCCCCAACCCCATTATCCTCAGGACTAGTTGTGCTGGGTGGAGGAAAGGGCTTTGGGGTTGAGTTTCTCTGGAAAGTCTAGAGAGAGGCTGCTCCCTGGGGGCAGGCTTGTAGTTGCCCAGGATGAGCCTGTGAAGGAAGGTGAGACTTTGTCCTTCATTGTAAAGTCCTCTGGGAAGGAAAGCTTTCCCTCGTGTAAGCTTCTCAGTCCAGTCCTGAGGGAGGTTAGGGTCGCTGTCTTCCCTGGGAGAGATGGGTAACGGAGGACCTGTGCCCTTGTCAAGACTAGAGAGACTGTGGCAAGAAGAAGTGAACGAATCTGGGCCTGAGGCTGCCTCCCTCCGAAGGGTTGTGTGGATCTTCTGCCGCACCCGGCTTGTCCTCTCCATCGTGTGCCTGATGATCACGCAGCTGGCTGGCTTCAGCGGACCAGTAAGTCAGACCCATCCTTTCTCACAGTCACCCAGGGCCCAGCTGGGCCCACCCCCTGGCCAGCACTAACATTCTCCAGTTCCATTGCAGGGCTGGTGCATCCATGGGGGCTAGTTAGTTACTTTTAGGGAGCCCTCAGCCTGTGGAAGGGAATGACTGTGGCTGGCGTGAGTGGCAGTCTCTTTGTAGCTGGTGCACCCTGCCCTGGATGGATAGGCAGAAGGACGGAAGGGCTGTGGTGCTGCAGAGGGAGCCTGGCTCTCCTGGGGGTGAAGCCCTGTGCTTATGTTTGGACCCAGACCATTATCTCTGATAGCGCGTGTGTTGGCATTGTGAAAATCTGGGTTTTAGAAGTCAGGGTAGTGAGGCTGGCCGGCGAGTGAGGGAACCCTGCTCAGAGGGCTAGCCCGAGAGGCTGTCATCAGTGGCTGCCCCAGCCGCACACGCGTCAGCTCGCCGGAGCTGCCTGGACAGTATGGAGCCCAGCAGGGCAGGAAGCGGCGTGGTGGTGGTCAGGGGGGCACTGCCAGCTGCTTCTCAGGCAGGGCTGACCGCACAGCTGCAGGCTTGACACTGCCGCCTTCTCTCTTGTCCCCCATTTGCACCTGCTGTGCTGATTTACAATGGAGACCTTGACTAAGTGTATTCTGCCAGCTTGCCTTGAGGCCTCAGGAGCAGTAACACTGCTTGTAGTGGGCCTTTCCCAGGTGGGCCAAGCTGGAGGTTCATGACCCGGGTAAGTAGCCACTGGCCGTGCATGGTGACCTGGGTTAAGGCAGGTCCAGGTGGTGTTTTCCTTGTTAATTACAACCGAGAGTTTTGCCTGTTCCCTAAAACAGAGAATTGCTTTTCGTGAATGGTACAAATACATGGTGCCGCGTAACTAGGTACAGTGTCATTGACCGCGCTCAGCAGAGGTTTAAGTAGGACTGGCCGTCTCTCCAAGAAGAGCTTCTGTCATTGCTCCGCTACAGGGGCTGCTAGCTGCACTTCTGTGGAGCACGGAGCTCTTGCGGCTGGGCCTGCTGGGGGTCCCCTCCTTCTGTTCTGACACAGGCTCTCCCGGCGGAGTGGCCAGTACGGGTCATGCTGGGGAAACGTCCAGGACTTGTGGGGGCTCTTTCTTTGTGCATGTTCAGTTGACTTGAACCCCTACATATGTGTTCTCTCTGACCAACTGCATTGGGGCACCAACCTCAGGTCAGCCTGTCCATTCACCGATAAGATCTGAGAGCCCTCTCACTTTTCAAAAGGGGGAAAGTTCACCCTCTTCCTGCCAGGTCTGGTAAGAAGTACTATCTGGCAGGTGCTGTCTAGCTAACATCCCCTCCTTATGCAGAAGGGAATCCATGACAGCCCAAGGCCAGGCCACATCCACTCATGCTCAAAAGGGTAACTAATGGACACATTTGGTACAAATTTAGACCTGAATTGACATTTTAAGAAATGGAAACATCAGTGAGATGCTAGGAGCGAGGCCGATAATGTGCATTGACACTGGGCACAGGAGTATGCCCTCCTGTGGGCATAGGCCTTTTTAAGGAGCATCTCTTTCTCAGTGGTGCCACTGTTTGGATCTTTGGGCACATTTTTTTCCATCTTGGATAAACTGAGGCCTTAAGCTAGAATGTACAAAGAAGTCTACCAGTCATCCGAAGTATGTTAATTGCTTTTCCTACACTGGGCAACAGAAAGCCTATGATTATGCCAAGACAGTGAAACCCAATGTTTTTTAACCTCTTGGCTTCCTTACTTTAGCTTTTTTTCAAGCTGATAAGCTTATCCAGAGGCACTTTGGGTGTCTTCATGCCAGAGTGGCTCTCCAGGGGCTTCTGAAGCCCAATAGTGTAGGTGGAGGGCTGGCCACTGTCTTTAAGATCTGACGGTTCTGGCCTGTGGTCACCCCATAGTGCCCAATGCCTCTGCTTTTCAGTGGCACTTTTTGAGCCTTTGTGGATCAGTTTCCCTTTCAAATCCAGTTCTGCCCAGGGATTCATGGAAAGGCTTAGCATTCACCCTGTAGATGTTGTGGGGGCCGCCTCTCGCAGTGCTCAATGAATGCTAACTCTCCTCCGGGGGCCTTTTAGGGGAAGGGAGAGTGGGAAGCCATTAGAGGTAAGTCTCTCACTCTCCCCCCTGTCCTCAGCTGCTCATTTGGGGTAGTCAGGTGCTGGATGAAGGGGGGCGGGGGAGGCTTTCTCTGTAGTGGGACCAATGACAGAAGCTGTTCTCTAGAATTTTCAGGATGGCTGTAGCCTGCGGTCAGAATGAGAGAATCAAGCTGGGCGGCCTCTCTCGCCAAGAGTACAGGTAAGGTCCTGTTTATTCACCGGGAATGCTTCCCAGAGCCAGACCCTGAATGCTGCCAGCCTTGCTAACAACCTCGACTTTTTTCCAGTTTAAGTTAAAATGATAACGCTGTGACTTTTTTCTTTTTCTAAGTTTTGGTTGGATTTTTTCATGAAAACTTTTCATTTTTATCTCATACTCAAATGGTTTGAAATGTAACTTTTGAAAACCTGAATGTTTTAGAAATTCTTTAATTTACTGTTTGCTCTTTTTTTTCCCTTTAAACACTTTACATAGTCTAAGCATTTGTCTTAACCACCTTTTTCCTCCCTCCCCTGCTCCCGGGAGGTGCTGAAATATTGGCATTTGGGCAAAGGTGTTTAGAAGGAAAGAGCCCAGTTCACCAGCCTGCTGTCTTTTTCGCCTTCCTTTGGAGGAGACTGTTGACAACAATTGCGTGGTGTTACTGCTCTGCCTGCCCGCTTATTGAGTTACTCCACAGGAGGAAAAAGGGCTTTGGCCCTAACCACTCAGTGACTCAGTTCCACATGTTGGATTGAATACTGGAAAAGAAGCCAATCTCCTCCCTAGTAAACCCACGACCCAGCTGTGTGCAGTTGGGACCCCAGCACTGGAGGCCAGCCTGAAACCCAGGGAGGGGACAGGTGGAGTACACTAGCTGAGTGTGAAACCTATTCTGTCCTGGGAGTATCCTAGAATCTAGTGGACGTGCGGCACTAATGAGAAATACCAGATTATCCAGGAGGAATTCTAGGCGTCACATTAGCCCCCCAGAAAAAAACTCCCCCGCTGGCTCTGTTTTCCCTTGTCCTTGGGTGCAGGCTCACAGCTGCAGATGTCTTTGTTGCCCTAGTGAGTTTTTTCTTGTTCAGTGAGGTTTTCTTTCTTCAGGGGTTGGGGAGTGGCTTGTTTCTTTCTTCTTCTTTTCCTTCCCCAAGATCTGTTTTAGCTGCAAAGACTTGAAAAGACTGTGAAGGGCATCCATCTATCCCCAGTGCTTTGTGGGGGCCTAGAGTTCAGGGATCCTTATACAGCAGCCCAGGGAGCTCCTCGGGCTCTTCCTGAACCAGTAGTCCCGGCCACTGGGATCAGGGTAGCTCTGGAGGAAGTGTTCTTTGAGACTTTGCAGCAAGGTCTTGGTGGGAGCAGGTCTTTCTCCACCTTCTTGCCAAGCCCCTGCGGCTGGGCTCTGCAAGCCATGTAAGCTGTGAGCGCGTGAGCAGGGAGCGCTGCCTCCGCAGACTCATATGTGTCCTAGGCCTCCTGGTAGCTGCCAGCCCTGTACAGCACTCTGTATGTTTACACTGTATGTATAGCCTTGTGACATGCCCTTTGAACATGGTCCTTGTGTTTTTTATTTTCAATAAAAAGTGCGTTACTCCTCAGTTGCTGGTATTTAATGGTGCTGCTGTGTGCCTTGTGTGAGTGTGTGTGTGCTCCCGCGTCACAGGCCCCAGAGCTGCAGGCGGCCTCCGCAGGTGGTGTTGGGGATATGCTACCGGAGGTAACACGTTTTTGTTTTGGGGAGGGCTTAGGGAGTGGGGTGGGCCCGTGGGTGGGGAAGTCTGCTTTGTCTGCCCTTCTCTGCTATTAAACTGCTGATGTTTATTTTCAGGAATATTTTGCAAATGTTCTTCTCACTCTTCCCAGTACAACTGTAGGTACACTGTTCCTTTTTATCAACTAAGCACGTTTGAAACAATCCAAAAAGGTCTTAATTTCACTTAAAGAAATGTCTTTTAATGTGTGTGAAAACCTGGTCGATCTTATTTTAAAAGTGAATCTGCTTCATGTTCATTTTAGCTCACAGACAGGTTTATGTTAAGTTAGAAGACATGACGGTTTAGCTGGTGTTCTCTAGAAGCAGCAGGGTTTTTGATGCAGCCCCCCCCACCCCCACCCCCTGTGAAATGCCCTAAACTGTTTCCTGGGGCAGGGAGGTCTCCACGCAGGATAATTGGTCTCCGGGATGGATTCTCTCTCTTGGCTTGAGTGAGAGCCTCCCCACTCTTTCTAACTTAACACAAAACTGTTGAATTGCCTGGGAGAGCCGGAGAGGCGCTGACTTGTGCCTGTGTTTCTCCCGTAGGCCTTTATGGTGAAGCATCTTCTGGAGTACACACAGGGGACAGAGGCCAACCTCTCGTATAGTTTGCTGCTAGTCCTGGGCCTCTTCCTGACAGAAATCATCCGTTCCTGGTCACTGACGCTAACGTGGGCGCTGAACTACCGTACTGGGGTCCGCCTTCGAGGGGCCATCCTCACCATGGCCTTTAAGAAGATCCTGAAGCTGAAGAACATTAAAGAGAAGTCCTTGGGGGAGGTGAGTGGCCTGGCCGATCCCCAGCACTCGTGTTTCCTGCTGCCTTCATGCATGGGAGCTTTGTTTCTGACCAAGGCCTCATGGCTCCTTTGTTTCTCAGCTCATCAACTTGTGTTCCAGTGATGGCCTGAGGATGTTTGAGGCTGCAGCAGTGGGCAGTTTGTTAGCAGGTGGCCCCATCGTGGCTGTCTTGGGCATGGTTTATAATGTCATGATTCTGGGACCGACGGCCATCCTTGGATCTCTTGTTTTCCTCCTATTTTACCCAGCAATGGTGAGTGAGCAGCCTTAATATACTCAGTTACTGTCTTTGTTCTGGTGCTTTCTCAGTGTGGATTCAGTTGTCTTAATTGGGTTTTTAAATTTTGAGACTATTAATATAATTGATTAGGAATTTCCTGGAAGCAAGTGGCTCCTTGATTAGAGCCAGTAGTAGTAATTAGAGTACTTAGAGTAGTAATATTGACCAGAGAAGAAGTATGGAGGCCTTGGAGGAAATCTTTGATGGCTGGGCAGGAGAGGCAGCCAGGTGATTTCTGGTGTGGCCCCACTCCCTAGTGATTGCAGGAGGAGACCCACAGGAGTGGCTCAGTCCGGGCCAGCAGTACTCTTGCTGGCTGGGCTGGCACTCCTTGGGCTTTGTGATAGTTTGAGGCGACAGACTCATTCTGTCTCAGTGCTTGGGTTCCAAGCAGCCTCGACTTGGCACGGCATCTCTTCTTCTTTCAGATGTTTGTTTCGAGGCTCACTGCTTATTTCAGAAGGAAGGCTGTGGCCGCCACGGATGACCGAGTACAGAAAATGAATGAAGTTCTTAACTACATTAAATTTATTAAAATGTATGCTTGGGTCAAAGCATTTTCTCAGAACGTCCAAAGTGAGTATCCAGGAGAGGGTCTTCTAGACTGCAGTTGTAGGGAACATCTTTGTTGGGGTGGTTTCCCCACCACTCAAGAGGGAAGGGAGGGTTCACGGGGCTTTTTTATTTCTTTTTCAAATTTTTAAAAAATGTAGAACTTAAGTATACAACAAGAAAAGAAAAGGAAACATAAATTTAAACCTTAAAGTTTAAAGAGAAAATAAGTAAAGAAAAAAAGCATATCCTGCCCAGCACAATGGAAGAGAGGATTCAAAGTCTGCAACAAGAATCCATTTCTAGAAAGCCTAAACAGCAAACACTGCGTGGTCTTCAGAGCAGGCCATCCTGTCTGTGCTTCCTTGGACGTTCTCTATTGTTCTCTGCTGCCCCCATCCCCAAGCACCAATGTAGTGCATATGTATACGGAGAGGCAGGCAGACAGACACTTGCACGTATACACACCTGCATACTTACACTCAAGTTCACATACACTTAGATATCTCTAATCACACTCACATAGATGGGGCCATTCGGAGGCATCTGTTTCCACATGCTCTACTTCCTAAGTCTGAGTCTTTTCCTCGTTATTTCCTGTGCTCCTGCAATGTTGCAGCCCTGTACTGTCTGGGTATTTTAAATAGTCTAAGACAATAATGATGAATGTGATGGACATATAGTATAGTTTCCCTATTTTCCTCTTTTGATCAAATCTGTTTTATTTTGAACTTTGTCTGAGATCATGATTACTGCCCCTGCTTTTTTTCCCTAATAAATTCTCTTCCTGGGGTGGCTAGGTGGCACAGTGAATAGAGAACACCGGCCCTGGAGTCAGGAGGACCTGAGTTCAAATCCAGCCTCAGACACTTAACACTTGCTAGCTGTGTGACCTTGGGCAAGTCGCTTAACCCCAGCTTCCCCTCCAAAAAGAAAAAAAGCCAAACAAAGTTCTCCTCCTGATCTTTATGTTTGTGTGTCTCTCTTATTCCCTTTCCCTCCTGACTCCTCTCCTTAACTGCTACTTTGCCCTCCTATTACTTAACCTACCCCCCATCTAAGAAACTCTCCCTTATCCTCCCATTCCCATTAATCTAAACACCCTCTCTACTCCCCCTTATCCTATTCCCTCATCCTCCTCCCCATCCCCTTAGCCTTTTTTTTCTTTTTTGGAGGGCAATTGGGGTTAAGTAACTTGCCCAAGGTCACACAGCTAGGTTTTTTTGTTTGTGTGCGTTAAGTGTCTGAGGCCAGATCTGAACTCAGGTCCTTCTGACTCCAGGGCCAGCGCTCTACTCACTGCGCCACCTAGCCGCCCCTAGCCTTTGATTTCTTTCTGAATTTAGAAGACTTTTGTAACCTAAATATATATATTGTTCCCTCTTAAACTCATTTCCAATGAAAATAGGGTTCCAGAACTACTAGCCCCCCTCCTCCCTTGTCTAATTCTCTGTCAATTCTTCCTCTCATCCCTCATTTGTATAAGATAATTACTCTTTTTAGCTTTTCCTAAGCGGTTTTACTTTTTTAGAGTCCTATCATATTCAGGTCTCACCCGATTCTTTCTTTTTTTTTTTTTTTTTTTTAAAGCAATTGGGGTTAAGTAACTTGCTCAAGGTTACACGGCTAGTCATTTGATTTATGCGTGGGTGCTCATTTTCTGAGGCCGGATCTGATCTCGGGTCATCCAAACTCCGAGGCCGGCACTCTTACTCACTGCGCCACCTAGCCGCCCCTTTAGGGCAATTGGGGTTAAGTAACTTGCCCAAGGTTACACGGCTAGGTTTTTGTTTGTGCGGATTAAGTGTCGGAGGCCGGCTCCGAACTCAGGTCCTTCTGATTCCAGGGCCGGGGCTCTATTCACTGCGCCACCTAGCCGCCCCCTGATTCTTTCTTTTGAATTGCCCAGTTGCTAAAAACAGTCTTAGATGCATGTTTATATTTTCTCATATAAAAAGGAAATGGTCTGTCCTTATTGAGTCCCTTGTCTTTGATATGTACCTCAGATTTCTCTTGGATCTTATATATCAAATCGTCTGTTAAGTTCAGGATTTTTATTTATTCATTCATTCATTCATTCATTTATTCATTTATTTATTTATTTATTCAGGATTTTTTATTTTTTACAAAATCCTGAAAGTCTGGCGATTCATTAAATGTCCATTTCTTTTCATTGAGGATTATGCTTAATTTTGCTAGGTATGATATTTTCAGCCACAATCTCAGCTCTTTTGTTCTTTGATATACAGTGTTCCAAGACCTGCAATCTTTTACTGTCACCACTGCTAGGTCCTATGTGACTCTAATGGTGGCACTGCCATATTTAAATTGGTTTTTCTTGTTGCTTGTAATATTTTTCTCCTGGAGCTTGACTATAATGTTCCTGTAGATTTTCCTTGTAAGATCTCTTTCAGGTGGTGATCTGTATATTTTTTTCTATTGCTATTTTCCCTTCTTGTTCTAATACTTCAGGATAGTTTTCTTTTGTTTCTTGTATGATTGTATCAGGATTCTTTTTTTGGTGTAGCTTTCATGTAGTGGTCTGATTATTCTTGTGTTTTCTCTTGGTGATCTGTTCTCCAGATCAGTTGTCTTTTCTTTTGAGATGTTTCATATTTTTCTTGTATTTTTTTTATTCTTTGTATTTCATTTTATTATTTCTCAGTCTCTCATGACTTTGCTGGCTTCCCCTTGCCCGATTCTGATTTTTAAGGAGTCATTTTCATAAGATTCTTAATTTCCTATTCCACTTTGTTTACTTTCTTCTCATAATCGTCTTGTTTTTCTTGTATTGTTCTTGTTTTTTTCCTTTAATTTTTCCTTAGTCTCTCTCATCTGATTTTTAGTCTTTTTTAAGTTCTGTGAATTCTTTCTGGACAGGTGACCATTTAACATTACTCTTTGGGGGAGGGGAGGCTTTTTTTCCTTCAGTATTCTCCTCTGAACATGAACTCTGATCCCTATTCCCATAGTAACTTTCTGTGGTTGGATTCTTTCTCCTTTGCCTGCTGATTTTTAAAAAATCTGTAGCATTTTTTTGCAATTGCCTCTAGTCATGGGGGATGGGGGATGGTATCTCTGGCTTCAGATCTTCCTTCAGTTCTCCTACTGGCTTGGAACTGAAACCAAGAGCTCTCCCCTCCTGGAAGTGCCCACAGTCAGCAGCATTCTGCCCCACAGCTTTTGCACTCACTGGGAGTGTATTGGTTCCTTCTCGATCAGGGTTGTGTTTTGACAGTGTTCATTGTCACGAGAGGTTCCCTTAATCTGCCCTGGCTCAGACTTGGCCCCTCCATTGTCCAGGAAGTGAAAGTTCCTGTGGCTGAGGCTACCCCCCAACCCAGCTAGGGGGCCCTTTCTCCTCTTTACTGTCTCAGTGGAATCACCATGGAGGTGGAACCAAACCTTGGTCATGGGATTTTTCTTTGGATCTCTCCCAGTTGTCTCAGGAGGACCACTATTCTGTCCCAATTCTTGTTTATCTTTACTGCGCTACGTTCTTTTTGTCTTTTTTTTTTGTCTGTGGGGGAAACCTAGGGAACTTGGAATTTTCTGACCTCCACCATGGCCCAGAATCTTCTCCATTGTTACCAGTCAGGTTGGAAACTGTGATGATCCATCTATGAGAGCCGTGGGCAGCAAGGCTTTTTCTCACCGTGCCTTTGGCACATGACCTCGCTAGCTGGTTTGGGTGTGACAAGCAGACCTGTGTCCCCAAATTTCCTTTTGGCTCCTGTGTTCTGATAGTTTGCTTTCTCTTCCTAGAAATCCGAGAGGAAGAACGCAGGATTTTAGAGCGGGCTGGATATTTCCAAAGCATCTCTGTTGGAGTGGCTCCCATCGTGGTAGTCATTGCCAGTGTAGTAACGTTTTCCGTGCACATGATCTGTGGCTATGATCTCACTGCTGCTCAGGTGAGTGGGCTCTCCTGGGCTCTCGGGAGGCTTTGGATACTCAGGCATATTGTTGAATATTGTAGTCCCTCTAGGGTTGAGAAGCCAAGCAATGGAGAAGGGCTGTCCTCTGTGGGCACAGGCACACTGGCATGATGTGGGGGTGGGGTTGGAAGAAAAGCTTCCTGTGATTTGGACCCTCCCTTCTTGCCCTCTACACCAGTGACTCTTAACCTGTGGTCTGTGAACTTTGTTTTTAAAAATCTTTTGGTAATTGTATTTCAAAATAATTTCCTTTGTAACCTTAAGCACCTTATGTTTTTAAAAACATTGCTTTGAGAATTTGGAAATCAAAATTTTAGAAAGTGAATGTTAAAAAAAAATTTTACATGCAATTGGAAAGTATTTAATGAAATAAAAAAAAAAAAGTCCCCAAACCCATTGCTCTGAGAATGGCTCCACAGGCTTCACCAGCTGCCCGGTGGTAAGTGCTCCATCCCTGTGCACATGATGGCATCTGGTGCACAAGGTCAGGTTTTCATAGGGTTCTTCTTTCCTTGATCTTAGGCCTTTACAGTGGTTACTGTCTTCAATTCAATGACATTTGCTTTGAAAGTGACCCCGTTTTCAGTGAAGTCTCTCTCAGAGGCATCTGTGTCTATTGAGAGATTTAAGGTACGTGGCCCTTCTGCCATCTTGTCTTCCCTCAGTGCTAGTGTCCTCTGCCTTTCCTTCCATCTTATTACTTGGGTCTGGAATGTGGATCCGCTGCTTGGTGACCACAGCCCCTCAGATCTTTCCTAGGGAAGCTAAGCCCCCAGCATTCCTTTAGCTGCTTTCTTTAGCTCCATTTGTATTCTCCTCTCCCTTGCTGTTCTCTCTCCCTCTCACCCATATTCTCCCTCAGAGGGAGGCCTGGCCTGTCAGTCTCAGCAGAGGGTGGCAAGACGGTGGCTGTTGCTTGCCTTCTGGCCCTGGGCCTGCTTCTCCTGATGCATCCAGGGCTAAGGCAGCTCTTCTGAGGTACTAGATTTGGGCTCGGTCTGGCAGGAAAGGATCACAGCTAAGGAAGAGGGAGATCACCAAGATGGCCAGTTAGAGCTGCCTCGGGCCACCTTGTTTTTACAGATGAGGAAACTTAGGCCCCCCAGGTCCACCATATTGCTGTGATTGACAAAGAAGTTTAGTGTTTCAGGAGAATGAGTTTCAGGGAAAAAGAAGTGTAAACAGTACTAGGGGTCTAGAAGGAAAGCTTATGCTTTGAGCTTCTCCATTTGAAAAGACTTCTATCTGCTGAATTGGATCAGAGCTGGATGGTTCTTTCTGTAGAGTCTAGGCTGGTTGGGGTTTCCAGAGACTTAAGCAGAGGCCCCTTACCTTAAATGGCTTCTTAGAACCAAGGATTCTTTATAACAGAAACCCAAACCCTCTGTAGGAAAAGCAGAGTTACCTGTGGAGTAGGGGGTGCAGGGGAGGATTAAAGCTGCCAAGGTCACTTCTTCAGGTCCAGGTCCTGTCCTGAGGCTCAGTGCTCCTGGGTCAAGTCACCCCCACAGGATAGTGCGCTTGACAAAGTGCGCTCTTGCCCTCTTCTCCATAGGCACGAGAGGGTCCTCGCTTTTTAGAGGTTGGAACAGAGGACAGGCAAGCTTAGGATGCCCTGTGCTCTAGAGTCACAGGGCGCTTGGCCCGCCACTGCCCAGGGCAGTTCCTTGAGGGCTGAGCTTGAGCCCTGTTCTCCTTTCTCTGCCCCTTCTGGCCTGGCAGGCGGAGGGAGGGCTGTGGCAGTCTGGGCTGTCCTTGCCTGCTGACCTCATCCCTTGCTCTTGTAGCATGTCACGTGCCATCGTTCACGCTTGTCTGTGAGAGAAGCCGCCGACCATTCTGCCCCACTCGATGACCAGTGGCCTCTTCTTGCCGTCCCCTAGCGCTCGGGCTCGGCAGAGCCCAGGGCCCACAGAGGGCCTTGCTCACTTTACACTGCTGGGGCCTTTTTGCTCTTGAGCACCGTCCCGTCCTCTAACGTGCTGTGTTCTGCTTCATGAGTGTGCCCCTAGGCTTGTGTGCCCCGGTCTTGACTGAGTGTTCCATCTTTGCACCTCTCTCACGACTCCTATCAGAGTTTATTTCTAATGGAAGAGGTTCACATGGTAAAGAACAAACCAGCCAGTCCTCACATCACGATAGAGGTGAGAAATGCCACTTTGGCGTGGGACTCCTCCCACTCCAGTATCCAGAACTCGCCAAAACTGACCCCCAAAAAAGGCAAGAAGTGCGCCAAGGGCCGGCGAGAGAAGGCCAAGCTGCCACACGTGGAGCAGCACCAGGCCGTGCTGGCTGAGCAGAAGGGTCACCTCCTAGTGGACAGCGACGAGCGTCCCAGCCCAGAGGAGGAGGGCAGGCCCATCCGCCTGGCCAGCCTGCGCCTTCAGAGGACACTGTACAACATTGACCTGGAGATTGAGGAGGTAAGGCAGCCCAGGGGGGTGCAGGTGGGAGAGAGAGGAACCCAGGGTTGTCTCCCTTGCTGGTTGTGAAGGACTTGGAACAATGGGAGCCCTGACCTAATTGCTCCTAGTTGGTGGCCCAGAGTCCTCTCCTTCACCCCCGCTTTCACGGCAGTATCTTAGGATAGAATGCCTTTGTTCTCTACGTGGACAATTCCAGATTCTGATAGTGGTCCTTATTTTACCTGGCCTGCAAGGAAAGTCCCTAAACACAAGTGTGTTGTTAGTGCATCTTTCCAGATAAGGGTAAGATAGCTGATCACTTTTACCACCGTTCCTGCACAAAGACAGTTCTTCAGGGCAGAAGGCAGCCCAGATCCCAGCCTCCAATTAGCTCTGCCTGCTCAGACCTGGTGTTCAGGATCAGGAAACAGTTCATTGGCCCATTCTCCCAGAGGTGATTCCCCTGCACTCGAACCCCCACCTCTACCCCCCACCCCACCCCCGGCCGAGGCTGAGTGGGCTCCCTGCTGTCAGGGGGCCCTGAAGACCCTTGGAGAACACATCTCTCTGTAGTCTGAACCCCAAGAAGGGTTTTCAGTCTCCTTCCTTGTCCCTGTTGGGAAAGTTATACATTAAAGCATGTCTCTTGCTCCTGTCCTGGCCCCTCCATGTTTGGAACTAGAGAAGAGGAATCATCCCAGCTTGGGCTTAGCAGCTCACATAGCAATTCTGTCCTCAAGTAAAGGCAAGTGAGTTAAGGGAAGGTTAACTAGACGTTTGAGTTTAAAAGGACGCGTGGAAAGCTTTGAAACCTCATTTTATTCCGTTGCTGGAGCGGGGAGGATGGATATGAGTGGTTTTTAAGGTGCCTTTACTAACATTTAAGGGAAAGGTGAAATAAGCAGCCAGCACTTTTGAGACACCAGCTTTACTTAATTACAGAAAGCAGAGTTGCAGGGCACTAGAAATCCAAGAATCCGAATTCCAGATATCAGGAGATACTCAGAGCCCCCCAGGAATCCATGCACGTGAGACCATGCCACAGACTAGAAGCACATAGTAGGTCCATGCGGCATCTGTGCCTAAAGCAGAGAGCTGTAGGCCAGTGCCCTCCTTTTCCTGAGGAAGAAGCAGACTCAGAGAGGGGGCTTGTTGTGTTCAGAGCCATGTAGGGAGCCAGGAGCCGGACGCTGCTCCTCTAACCCAGGGCTCTAGGGGACCTCCTGGAAAGGCTAGGGAGATGAAACCAAGGCCCTAGCCCACTGCCAGCACCTGGAGCAGTTGAGTTTTTAAGCTGGCCTGAAGTGAAGTACTGGGTCAGAGAAGCTGAGACTTTGAATGCTGGCTCATTCTACAGGACCGTCAAGGCAGGAAAACATGGACTGTGGGGCCGATCTGGCCATGCTGGCCCTCCCGTAGTAGATCTACCCCAGGAATTACATTTACCTTTTCAGTGTCTTTGTTTCCATTTCCTCCTAAATCTGAGAGAAGGATTACCTTTGTCCAACAGACGAAGATGGGGAAAAGAGGTCGAGGGGTTTGCCTGAGTTTTAGCAAGGGCCTGATTTGAACATTGTTCTCCACATTAGAAGCCCCCTCACTTTTCTACTTGTTGGAGAATGTGACCATTTGAGGGAGAAATTGCATCTGTTTTAACCTAGTGCTGCTGCAGGACGTTTCTGAATGACATTCCGGCCTGGAGGCTCCTGTTAGCCAGCCGTGCAGTGGAGATCGCTGGCAGTGAGTCACCAGCCTAGCCTCTGCTTGTGTAGCATTGTCTCCTGATGACTGTTTCTCTCTTTGCATTGGACCAGGGAAAGCTGATCGGCATCTGTGGCAGTGTGGGCAGCGGGAAGACGTCCCTCATCTCTGCCATCCTGGGCCAGGTGAGCCTCTACCCCAGCCAGGGCACTGCTCTCTGCTGTTCTTCACTCGCCTCAGGGATTCTTGATTTTTGAGCTGTTCTTTAAAGAATTGGCAGGCATCCCTGCCAGTTGTGCTGCATGTGGATTCTCATTGCCGATGGCAGCTCCCTGCACTGTAATGATGCTGCTTCCTGTCTGTCCTTTGTAAAAGTCAGAATCATCCAGGGAGTTTTCATTGCATGCAGAGCTGGTCACCATTCCACACAGTCATTGTACCTGGCCCCCCCAAACCCCTCATTCTTCCTTGTGCCCTCTGGGACCAGGCTGAATCTCCGTAGAAGGCAGCTGGTGCGGAGGGGTTGCAGGCCCCAGGGCACAAGCCTTCTGGGCCCCTGTTGCGGCTGGTCTGCCTTCAGATCAGCAGCCTTCTCCCAGCTGGGCTGGCAGTGGGTGCCATGGCTGGTTAGGGAGTCAGTGAGGAGGCGGGTTGCCGGCAGAGGTCCTGTGAATCAGGGCATCACAGGCATCCATGAAAGCAAGAGACGCTCTGGGAGTTTTCAATGGGCCTCTCTCTTCTTGTCCCCCACCTTTGGACTGCCTTGTAGTTTATTCCTTTGTGCTGGCATGAGGCACGGGTGTAGGCCAAGAGCACGTCGAGGGGCAGGGAACTTGGCTCGCCTCAGTCGATGCTCTGTATACAGTAGGTGCTTAAGAAATGCTGGGTGTATTGAGTGAAGCTTGTCGTTTTGGGCATGATGCCATTTGGCAGTCTCTCTCTTCCCCCTTAGATGACCCTTCTCGAAGGCAGCATTGCTGTTAATGGGACCTTTGCTTATGTGGCCCAGCAGGCCTGGATCCTCAATGCCACTCTGAGAGACAACATCCTCTTTGGGAAGGAGTTTGATGAAGAAAGGCAAGGAATGCTTGGTTTCTGACCTTCCTGACTCGCCTTCTTGGGGTCAGCGGAGAATAGACAGCCTCAAGTGATGGCACCTGTTTGCAGCCTGTCTCTGACCCCAGGCCTCTTTGTGTCCTTCAGATACAACGCTGTGCTGAATGGCTGCTGTCTGAGACCTGATCTAGCCATCCTTCCCAACAGTGACCTGACTGAGGTACCTTCAGGAGGATGTGGTGCTATTAGCCCAGGGCATCAGGCTTAGGCTGGATGGAGGGGGCCTCAGAGGTCATTGAGTCCCAGCCCCCCTTTTGACAGAAGCTCCTGTCCACTTTCCTGAGGTTAACTGAGTGGGGAGCAACAGACCTTACACCAGCTTAGGGCCAAGGACCTCTTCCTCTCTGGGCCTTGCACCCTCAGGCCAACTTCACGGGAGCCAATGCCTAGGCAGAGCTAGTTTGAGAGGAGGGCAGGTGCAGTGGGGAGAGGGCCAGACTTGAAGTCTGGGGCCTTGAGCCAGAACTCTCCTTCAGCCCCTTCTTTCCTGACTTGGGAAGGGGGCAGACCCTCCACTCTCCCAGAGCTGCCATTTTCTCAAGCACCCCAAGGATGATTTGTTTAGTAGCTCACAAGGCCATTATGAGGAAAGCTTCCAGAATCCTGGGCCCACACCTTCCTTGGGTGAAGCAAGGTCTAGTTCAGGAGGAGCCTGAAATCTAGAGCAGAGAAAGAGCTCGTTGAGGACAGTGGCAAGAGGGCTTGGGTTGAACCCCTGGCTCTGCCTTGTGACTTTGGACAGACTAGTAAGTCTTGAGGCCTCGATTTTTTGTAAACAGAGCTTTACAAAAGTCTCTTTGCGGGGTGGCTAGGTGGCACAGTGAATAAGAGTGCTGGCCCTGGAGTCGGGAGGACCCGGGATCGGTTCAGGCCTCAGAAAATGAGCACCCACACACAGATAATGACTGGCCGTGTAACCTTGAGCAAGTTACTTAACCCCAGTTGCTTTAAAAAAAACAAAAACAAAAAAACCCGAAAGTCTCTGCCTTTCACAACATGACTACCTGTGTTTAACCTGTATCAGATTGCTTTCCTTCTCAAAGAGAGGAGAGGAGAGAGGGAAGGAAGAGAATTCAGAACTCAAAATTTTTAAAAAGAAAATGTTAAAAATTGTTTTTATATGTAATTGGGGAAAAAATAAAATATTAAATAGAAAAAAAAGCACCTTCATTCTACACATGAGTAACCAAGGCCCAGAGAGGTCAGGGTCTTGCTAGCAGGTAAGATGTGAGGTCCATTCTCCTCTCGAATAGGCTGCTGCTCCTCCCATTGTCCATCCTGCCCCTCCATAAAATGAGATCTAGGATGAGCTAACCAGTATGGGCTGCTATCACCTCTCTGTCTTTGTGTGAATTTTAATGACCTTTCCTTCAGTACATTTGGTATGTGACCAATGGGTTTTAGCTGTTTCTCTCTCCCATAGGGGGCTTCCTTTAAGTCCCCCTAGCTAGGAATGCCCCTTTTTATGTGTTTTGGCATCTCTAGACAACTGGCTTCCTCTCTGGGGTGGCCACCTTCCTCTTGAAGTACAACTGCTCTTTTAGTCCAAAACCCTAAGAGAAGGAAGGAAGCTGGTCTTCCTTCTGATATGGGCCTTTCCCTGGGAACTTGGTATCCCAATACCCCTTCTTCATCAGCAGTGGAGAGAGACCTCTGCAGCTCACTTCTGCTCTGGGTGTGTTGGTTAAGGGGCCAGCTCTAATCACATCCAGGGCCATTAGCCAGCTTGTCATTGCAAACTTACTTCTTCGAAGCACTTAGTTACTTAGCAAACTTTTGTTGAAGCCCATCATCCTTTCCTGGCTTGGCTTTTTGGTGCTGTTCTGGAAGGTGCCCTGGAGACCACACTGAATTTCCTTGTTCCCTTCCAGATTGGTGAGCGTGGGGCCAACCTGAGTGGAGGACAACGCCAAAGGATCAGTCTGGCTCGAGCCTTATACAGTGACAGGAGCATCTATATCCTGGATGATCCCCTCAGTGCCTTAGATGCCCATGTGGGCAACCACATCTTCAATAGTGCCATCCGAAAATACCTCAAGTCCAAGACTGTCTTGTTTGTTACTCACCAGCTTCAGGTACAAGGTCCCCTCTGGAAGCTTCTTTCCTGGCCCCTTGGGAGTCATGCTGTGGGGATTTGGGTGTTCAGAGTTCTCCCTTTTCTTAATAAATTGCACTGAGTCCCAGTGCCAGCTGGGAAGAAAAGAGCCCACCTTGGGAAGGGTGCTAGTCTGGAGTCCACAGGTAAAGGCCTGAGAGTTTTAGGACAAGGGTAGGAGAACACTTGGAAAGCCTGCATTCAAGCTCATGGTAGAAAACCAAATCTGCTTGGTCTTTCTGCTCCATGTGGCATCTCTGAAGCAGCTCAGTCTTTTCTGTAAATGTTTGAATACATCGTCATCTGCTGTGGAGGTGAAGGAATGCCGAGGACTGCCTGCTCAGCCCACCACAAGTCTGTGTGAAGGTGGCAGGAGAGGAAAGATTCTGGCCTAGCACCTATATGGTGTCTGGGAAGTGGGCACACCCTTGTGAGGAAGTCACCTACATTTATTGAGGATCCACCATGTGCCTGGCACTGTGCTGAGTGTTAGGGCTTCAAAGAGAAAAACGGCAAAGGACAGACTTTCCCCTCAAGGACATGGCAGTCTGCTGGGCAAGGACACGTTCAAACAAGATATAGACAGGAAAAATTGGGGCTGGCCCCAAGATTCAGGACGACTGAGCAAGGCCTCTAGCAGCAGGCTTGACTGAAGGTAGAGAAGCTAAAATGAGGCAGAGAGGAGAAGGGAGAGTGGCTGGAGCCCTACCAGTGGATGGTCGTGAACAGTCTTGCTAGGGACTCTCAGCAGGATGAGGTGTCTCAGTGACTCTGGCCTGGGAAAGGGCCTGACTTCTCTCCTCTCCTGGGTTTCTTCTTCAGTACCTGGTTGACTGTGATCAAGTGATCTTCATGAAGGAGGGCTGTGTCACCGAGCGTGGCAGCCATGAGCAGTTGATGGATCTGAATGGCGATTATGCTGCTATTTTTAATAACCTGCTCTTGGGAGAGACCCCCCATATTGAGGTGAGCTTGCTGTGTTCACATGGCTTCTAGGATTTGTGTAGTTCCAGTGGGTCATAAAGGAGCTGAGATGGAAGCCAGTCCCTGTAGCTTGTGCCTGAGGGCTGTCTTAGGGTTCCTGTCGTGTCATGGTTGTGACCCATTAGCTGGGCAGGGGTGAGCAGTAGGCATCCTGCTGTGGTATCAGAACCCTGAGGTATCAGAAGTAGGCTGGGGCAGAAGCAGGGGAGGAGGAGGAGACAAGGAGACTGACAGGGGCCCTTTGGTCTTCAGGGGTCTTCTCAAAGAAGCCGTTTATTCGGCTGCTTCTCCAGTCACATGAGTGTTTGCCTGGTAATGACGTGATGGGTCACTTTTGTTGTGGTTATAGATTACCTCCAAAAAAGACACAAGCGGTTCTCAGAAGAAGCCACAAGACAAGGGCCCTAAAGTGGGATCTGTGAAGAAGGACAAAGTGGTGAAGCCAGAGGAAGGTAACAGCCTCGTCCAGGTTTTGGTTCTGGCCACAGAGGCTTGGTTCAGATGACTCCAATCTGTGTCTTCTGAGGGCCCAGGTACAGGGGCTAAAAGGCAGGTGTGTTGCAGTCTACAGAGACATGATGCCCTGGAAACCCATTCCCTGTCTTTGCTGTGTGAGAGGCAGGGAAGGGATGGATGAGGGTATCATTGATTCCTCTGAGACTGAGTGGTTCTCTTCTGTCAGCCAGCTCCACTGGCAGGTGGCATCTCAACATGTGTGCCGTTAAGGCCAAAGTATAGCTGTTACTGAGATTAGAGCAACTGTGTCTGGGGCAGGTCCACAGTGTCATAGTAGAGGCCTAGGTTTGAGAGGAGTCAGGATGGAATTGAGAATGACATCCAGAGACTTAAAGAGCCTCCCATTGGCAGAGTGGGGGTAGAGGGGCGGAGCAGAGGATGGGGCGAGGACTGAGGCACCAAGTACAGGAGAGTGGGCTGCCCCCAAGGCCCCCAGCCCCACTGGTCCTTTAACTGTCCTGTAAAGACCCGGGCAGCTCATCTTGGTGAAGCCAATTCCTCAGCACCAGTAATATAGAAAGACCACACTTGGGCTTCTGTTGTCTTGTCTTTTTTTTTTTTTCAATTGTCAAGGATTTATTCTTTTCCTCACCTCTCCCCATCCTCTCCCCTGAAAAAGAGAAAAAAATAAAACCTTTATAACAAAGCACAATTGAGCAAAAAATTCTTTATTAGTCATGTCCCAAATCATGTGCCTCATTCTTCTGCATCGTGCATCAGGACCAACTCCTTGACATCTTTTTTTAAATTAATATTTTTATTCTGAATTTAAACATCTACAAACAACCATTTCAATATTAAAAAACAAAACAAAACAGAAAAGGAAGATTGTTGGGGAAACTTTGATGTCCAGTTTTTGGGTCTACCCTCATTTGACCATGATAGAACTAACCTACTCTCCATATGTGTGTCACCTCCCTATCTCCTCTCCCCTTCCCTCCCTTCTCTATCTCTCAGCATGCCCACCTGCCATCTCCCCCTTTATTTAACAAGTAAAGTTAAGGAAAAGGAATGCCCACAGCAGTGTCTGACAATGTGCAGGCTGACATCTCTAGTGCCCTGGGGCCTCAGGAATTCTTGGGTGTGCGTTTCCTGGGATGATCTCTCCTCACTCAAGAGCCTTCATGACTCATCTCTCTGGAAAGAGCTCTCTCAAGATTTTCTTTTTCTTGAGACAAATATTAGGTTTTATTTATCAAAATTTTATTGTTAGTTTTTGTTTTTGCACAGCTTTCCCCCATAACAAAAGCTTCCTTACAGTAACCTCTGATGAAGAACAGTGAAATAACATGGCAGACTTGAGACATCTGCTTGTGCCGCAGCCCCCTGTGGGCAGTGTGGTTTGGTGGTTACCCTTTGGGATGGCCTTTCACGTTCACCCCCAGCAGCAATCTCCGATGCTCAAGATGACTATATCTTTGCTCTGGATGTTCTCTGGCCTCCCCAGCTTCCTTTTAAGTCCCAGTTAAAATCCCACCTTCTACAGGAAACTTTCCCTAGCTCCTCTTACTTCTGGTGCCTATTTAACCTAGATATAGCTTGCTTTGTATATATTTGTTGAGAGCAAAAACTGTCTTTTGCCTCTCTTTGTTTGGCATACAGTAGGTGCTTATTAAATATTGGTTAATTGTGATGCTGTGCTGCCCCCCTCCTCATCCTGTCCGAGGTGTCCTGGCTTCTCATGGCTCTTACTTGAGGGCTATAAGCACTTGTCATGTTCTTCCAAAAGGAAAAGAAGATGGCTCTGAGGATGGCCGTAGTCTTGTCATCCAAGGACCAGCTAGAGAGTGCCAAATGTTTGGCCACAGCTGCTCAGTAAACTCAATAAACTGGCTGAGCCTCTTCTCTGCAGAGAAACCCCAGATCCCAGGGAGGGGCAGAGGGTGTGGGACTCCCTGAAGTCCTGATGAGGAGGCCCTGATGACTTAGGAATAGAAAAGGAGCTGGTCAGTAGAAAGGATTTTTGCCCTTGTGAACTTTTGCTCGTAAGCCAACCTTGGAGATGAACGTTGGTAAGACCAGTGTTGGTCCTGGTCCTCATGTGTCTCCATTCCTGTTTAACTCCTCTTAAACCAGGACGTCTGATGCAGCAGGAGGAGAAAGGACAAGGCTCTCTGCCCTGGTCTGTATATGGCACCTACATCCAGGCCGCTGGTGGCCCCTTGGCGTTCCTCGTCATCTTGTCTCTCTTTATCCTGAATGTGGGCAGTACGGCCTTCAGCACCTGGTGGTTGAGTTACTGGATCAAACAAGGCAGTGGGGTAAGGGCATATTGACCTGCGGAAGCTGGGAGGCTAGGAAAGGAGCCATCTTGGTGGCTATCCTAGAGGGATTCCTTAGGAGGGAACCCTCTTTGGTTTTCATTTAAAAGAAGCGAATGGCCAGGGTTCCCCAGGACGGAAGAGCTCAGGCCCTAAACTCACGAGGCAGAAAAATCACCGACCAGCTAATGGGGGAACAGAGTTCCCAGTAAGTATGAAACAAGGCCAGGAGTCAGTTTTCCCCCAACTGGAGGGTCTGAGAGCTGTATTCCCAGGATGTTGTCCTAAAATCTTGTATGCCCTCGCCCAGGAACAGGGAGAGAAATGGGGCGACACAGAATCACTAACCCTGCCCTGTGTTTGTCACCTTCGTTTCCCTCATGGCCCCACTTTGAGATGGGAATAGTGTTTAGAGAGAGCCCTTGGCTGCAGGAGTCGGGACGGAAGTGGCCCTCGGAAGCTTAACCTTGGAAGCCTTATGTCCAAACAGAACACAACGGTGACAAGGGGGAACGTGACCCTGCTGAGTGACAGTATGAAGGATAACCCTCATATGCATTACTATGCCAGGATCTACGCTCTCTCCATGGCGCTCATGCTGATTTTGAAGGCCATTCGGGGAGTCGTCTTTGTCAAGGTAGACATTAGGTCACCTCATTTGGAGACTGGTGACATTGATTTGCACTTGGAAGCTCTCTCACCCTTTCCTGGTCCTGGCTGTAATGATCAAGGCATTCTTAATGTTACTCAGAAGTGCCTTGTTCAGTTCCTTTCCTTAAGAAATAAGCCACTTGTTAATAATCAACAAGCATTTATTAAGGGGGCTGAGATTCCCAGAAGGGTTGTTTCAGTAGCTGTGGTAATCTTGATTTACTTATTGTTCCCTGAGGAAGAAGTAGAAAACTGGGGATAGGGTGGTACCCATGCATTAGCCAGACAAATGGCAGAATTCCTGCCTTGGGTTGGCCCTGAGGGTCTGTGCATCATTGGAAGGACTGAATTGTGATCAAGGCTGGCTGGACCCAGGGTCCTGAAGGAAGGGTGAGGGGCAACTAGGGCAGCTCTGACCCAGGGTGGGTCCTCAGCCTTGGGGGAGGAACCCAGGGTTATGACCCTACAAGCATCAACAGTCTGTCTTTGTCCTGTGCTCTCCTACTCAGGGAACACTGAGGGCCTCTTCCAGGCTCCATGATGAGCTTTTTCGAAGGATTCTTCGAAGCCCCATGAAGTTCTTTGATACGACTCCTACAGGAAGGATCCTCAATCGATTTTCAAAGGACATGGATGAAGGTATTTCTTGCTCTTCTTGTTTTTTTTTTTTTAAACAAATACTTTATTAACTTCTGTTTTACATCATTCATTTCCGCCAGATTTTGAGTTACAATCATTTTCCCCCCATTATTCCCCTACCCAACCTCCCAGAATAGCAGTCCCACAAGATATCGCTTCCTCCAATCTGCTCTCTCCCATACCTTCTCCCATACCCCCATCGACTTTTCCATTAGAGGAAGATGAATCTTTGTGTCCCAATGCCTGCACATCTTATCTCCCAATTATAGGCAAAAGAGTATTAATAATAGTATTATATATATATATTTGAAACATTTAATGTTACGACCTCGAATTTCAGATCCATTTCCTTCCTCCCTTGTCACCCATTCCTTCTTGGGATATAAGTAATTCAGTATATGTTGTACATGTCTAGCTATGCAAAACATTATCATAGTAGATATATTGTACAAGGCTGCTTATAATTCCCTCCCACTCATCCCACCCCCCACCTGGTCCATTCCCTACATGATCCTGTCCCTCTTCTATAGTGGGTACTTCCAACCTCCCCTCACCCCAAGGATGCCCTCCCATCCATCATCCCTCCTCTCATCCCCCCTCCCCCTATCCTGCTGCAGGTTGAGATATCCCATTTAGTATGTATGTCATTTTCTCCCTGAACCAAATTCAATGTGAATGTGGTTTTGCCTTTTTAGCCTTCCTTATTCTCCCCCTCCTTTGCAACCACTTCCCCTTGCTTCTTCTACATGGGATAGTTTACCCTACCCTGTCTCTCCCCATCTCCTCTTGCCACTTTCCTCTCTCACCTCATAATTTCATCCCTTGAGTACTCTCCCTTCCCAACAAAATCAACCTATGCCCTCTATCCATATATAACTGTAACCATATACACACACATTCACATATGTATTCGTATGACCACACCCCCTTCTTCCATTATTTTCACAGTGAGAAAGATATCATCAGTCACAGATATTGCTTTTCCATATAGGAATGTAAATAGTTCAACTTTGATAAGTTCCTTTTGATTTCTTTTCCCTGATTACCTTCTCAGGCATCTCTTACTTCTTGCGTCTGGATGTCAAATTTTCTATTCAACTCTGGTTTTTTCCTCAAGAATGCTTGAAAGTCCTCTATTCCACTGAATGACCATATTTTCCCCTGAAACAAAATACTCAGTTTTGCTGGTAGGTGACCCTTGGGTTCATTCCCAGTTCTTTTGCCCTCTGGAATATCATATTCCATGCCCTTCGATCCCTCAGTGTAGAAGCTGCCAGGTCCTGGGCTATTCTGATTGTGTTTCCACAATATTGAAATTGTTTCCTCCTGGCTGCTTGTAGTATTTTCTCCTTGATCTGGGGATTCTGGAACCTGGCTATAATATTCCTGGGAGTTTTCTTTTTGGGATCTTTTTCAGGAGGTGATCTGTGGATTCTTTCAACCTCTATTTTGCCCTCTGGATCTAAAACATCAGGGCAGTTTTCCTTGAGAATTTCTTGAAGGGTGATTTCTAGGTTCTTTCTTTGATCATGGCTTTCAGGTAGTCCAAGAATTTTTAAATTGTCTCTCCTGGATCTATTTTCCAGGTCAGTGGTTTTTCCCATGAGATATTTCACATTGCCTTCTAATCTTTCATTTGTTTGGATCTGCTTAACAGCATCTTGATTTCTCATAAAGTCACTAGCTTCCATTTGCTCCAGTCTAACTCTGAGGAATGAATCTCCTCAGTGAACTTTTGAGATTCTTTTTCCATCTGGCAAATTCGACTTTTTAAGGCATTCTTCTCCTCATTGCCCTTTTGGGCCTCCTTTGCCATTTGAGTTAGTCTATTTTTTAAGGTGTTGTTTTTCCTCAGTCAGGCTGTTGACCCTCATTTCATACTTTTCCTGCATCCTTCTCATTTCTCTTCCCAATTTTTCCTCCACTTCTCTTATTTGATTTTTAAAGTCCTTCTTAAGGTCCTCTATGGCCTGCAACCCACTCATGTTTTCCCTGGGGCTTTTGGAGCAGGACTTCTGAACTCACAGTCCTTTTCCTGCTCTATGCCCCCAAAATAGGAGTCTAGGGTTGTATTTTTCTGTTTCCTTTGCCTTGGCATGTTGCCACTTAATTGCTTGACTTTTGGGCTTGTTGCCACACTATGGCTTTAAGGCCAGATAGAGGAATTTTCGTCCCAAACGTGTGGGGGGCAACTTCCGTTTCTGCCAAGCTGTAAACCCACCCACAACTTCCACCCTAGATCACAATCCAGATCCAGGGAGGTTAAAGCAAGAGCGACTACCCCCCAAGACTGATCGCTGGATCTCCCCACGATTTGTAGGCTGGGAGCCGGAAATGCCTATGAAAACTACAAAATGGAGTGTCTCCTCAGTGGCTTCTAGCCCCCAGGGGAGGGAGCTGAAGCATTCCCCAAATACAGGTCCCAAAGTCCATAGGACACTAAACTCTTACTTTGTCCTAGGCATGTCTATGTTGATAATTCTGGCGTCGCCACAGTTCCTGGTGTTCTGGGGTTCCTCCAGCTGGCTGCTGGCCCTGCCGCCCTGGGGCTAAAACCTCGGCTCACCTGGACCTGGGCTCGGCTCGGCTCCTGCGCTCTGCGCGCTGCCGGCTCCCAGACCACTGCGCTGGTCCTTCCTGCAGGGTGCTGGGCTGTCCTCAGCGGGAGGTTAGCTTCTCTGTGTCGTTCTGTGGGTGCTGGGGCTCCAGAAGTTTTTCAGAGTCCTTTTTACATAGTTTGTGGAGAATCTGGGGG
>WOXC01011051.1:607500-820566 GCA_011680675.1 Gymnobelideus leadbeateri | reverse complement strand
CCAAAGGACAACATTCACAATGTTATAATTTAAGAACTTATCACTAAAATGGCCATGTAGTTTTTACCAAAGGGGTCATATAGTTTTGTTTTGTTTTGTTTTTTTTGAGGTGAAAGTAGGGCAATTGGGGTTACTCTAAGGTTTGCAAACACTTTATCTTGCTGATCTCTACCAATCTGGTGAGGTGGGTGCTATTATTTTTTTCTCTCTTTTTTATTTTTAATTTATATCATTCATTTCCACAAGATTTTGAGTTACAAATTGACTTGCCCAAGGTCCCAGGGCTAGTTTTTTTTTGTGTGTGTTAAGTGTTTGAGGCCATATTTGAACTCAGGTCCTCCTGACTCCAGGGCTGGTGCTCTATTCACTGTACCACTTAGTGGCCCCTGGTAACATACTTTTTAAACAAAAGATATCATTCAGGGGCGGCCAGGTGGCACAGTGTATAGAGTACCAGCCCTGGAGTTAGGAGGACTTGAGTTTAAATCTGACCTCAGACACATAACACAAAACTAGCCATGTGACCTTGGGCAAGTCACTTAGCCCCACTTACCCTACCTTCCCCCTTCCAAAAAACAAACAAAAAAGATATCATTCAGTAAGTCCTTACCTCAGTCATCCTTGAGGAGCAAGCCTCCTTAAGGGACACACAGTACAAAGGTCAAAGTTCTCCACCCCTATGCCACAATAAATCATGGTCTTCTCAGTAAGCATCAAGAACCCAGGGAGAGGTCTTTTTCATCTTAACTAGAGGCTGACTTTCAGATTCCATGGCTCCTCTTCCATGGTCCCAGCTCCTGCCTGAATCTACCCAACAGTCACCTGAATTTAAAGGTAGGCAGCTCTCAGCTCATCATCCAGCTCCTCTTCCATTTCCTCATCCAGTTACCATTCCATATTGAATCTCATGGTATCCAGACCACCTGAATTCCTTTACAGTTTCTGTTCCTGGGAAGACAAAGCTTAAGAGAGCTGAAACAAAATTCATACATATTACTGGCACCATCATCAATTCACTATCTGCCTTTGAAGCCAACACAGACCCACCAACAAAGTATGAGAACACAACATCAATTGGCAACATAGTCCCAGGGCATCAGAAATGGTCCTCCAGGACTTATGTAAACAGATAACAAGAAAATCATCTTTCAGCGCTTCCAGTAAGGTCCCAGGGCTTCTGTACAAAGTATCACAAACAAAAATCAACATAGACAAAAAAAAAGAATGCCTGGCCACCACAAATTTCCCTTCCTGAGTTCTGCCACCACAAGTGGTCCCTTCTCAGTTCTGTTCTTTCCCAGCTTGGGTTTCTCCTTATGTATGGTTATTACCTCCTCCCTGTTCCTCTCCTTCCTGTCACATCAGAAACTAGGATTAACAGGTTCTGTTTCTTAACAAAGACTTGATATAATCATGGGCAAGGCTTAAAAATAAAACTTGAACTGAAACAAGGAGCTAAATAATTAAATAGCTGAAACAGGGCACTAAGTACTTCTTGCTTGCCATTACAATAAAACAAATTCAAAAGAATAAAAAATAGAATAAAATGTAAAATGCCTAATTAGAAAAAAAAGACTGACCTGTAAAATAGATCCAGGAAAGACAATGTCAGAATGATTGGACTGTCTGAAAGCCATGATTGAAAGGACAACATGAACAGGACACTCTCATTAGTATTGGCTCAAAGAGAGAATAGTATACACAATACATGAAATGTAGACATCTCCCTTATACAACAGGAAAGGAGAGGGGAGGAGAATAAGTAAAGGCAAAGGAGAGGGGGTGGGGAAACTAATAGAAGAGAGGGATGAACAGGGTTGATGGTAGACAAAACTAAAATATTGTTGAGGAGGGAAAGGGTGAAAGGAAATGGTAAACAGGATGAAAAATAGGATAAAGCAAAATACAGTAAGTAATCGTTACTGTGAAGGTGAATGGGATGAACTCTCCTGTAAAACAGAAGCACATAGCAGAGTGAATTAGAAAACAATACAAAATAGAGTCTTACAATAAGTTGTTTATAAGAAACATATTTGAAGCTCAGAGACATATACAGAATAAAGGTAAGGGACAGAAGCTGAATTTGTTATGCTTTAGCTAAAGTGAAAAAAAGCAGAATTACCAATCTTGATTTCAGGAAATGACAAAAGAAAAAAAAACAGACTTAGTTACTGAAATAAGGAAGTAAACTTAATCTTTCTCAAAGATACCATAGACAATGAAACACTATCAGTACTAAAATATATGCACTAAGGCTGTATGTTGGTTTCAAAGAAATGATGAACAAACAGATTTCAGAACAACCTGGAATGATTTGTATGAACTTATACAAAGTGAAATGACCAGAACCACTAAAACATTATGCACAGCATCAACAATATTGTGTGATGATCTACTATGAATCACTCATCTCTTCTCAGCAACACAATCATCCAAGATAAGTACAAAGGATTCTCTAAGGAAAATGCTATCCAAACCCAGAGAAAGAACTGATGGACTTTGAACACAGATGAAAACATTTTTTTTGTTCCACTTATTTTATTCTTTTTTCATGTTTGTGAAGAAACAGAGGAACTAAGAGAACTAACTGCCAAAATTCACCGGATCATGGAAAAATCAAGCAAGTTCCAGAGAAATGTCTACTTCTGCTTCATTGACTTTATTACAGCCTTTGTGTGGATCACAGCAAATTGTGTAAGTTCTCAAAGAATTGGGAGTACCAGATCATCTTACTTGTCTCCTAAGGACCTGTATGTGGGTCAAGAAGCAACTGTTAGAACTGAACATGGAACAAAGTTTAAGAATGGAAAAGGAGCATGATAAGGCTGTAAATTGGCACATTACTTATTTAATTTATGAGCAGAGTACACCATGCAAAATGCCAAGATGGAGGAATCAAAAGGTGGAATTAATGATGCCAAGAGAAATATGAACAATCTAAGATATTTAGATAATACCACTCTTATGGCATAAAGTAAAGAATGAAGAAACCACTTGATAAAGATGGAAGAGAAGCATTTAAATGTTGGCTTAAAGATTAACATAAAAAACTACAACCTAAGATTTTGGCAACTGGTGCCGTGACTTCCCTGGCATATATATATATATAGAGAGAGAGAGAGAGAAAAGATGGAATTCATGTCAGATTTTATATTCTTGGGCTCAAAGATCACAATAGATAGCAATTGCATCAATGAAAATAAGACACTTTCCCCTAGGAATGAAAGTTATAGAAAATCTTTACAGCATGCTAAAAATCAGAAACATGACTTTGCTGAAAATTGTCCATATAGTCAAAAGTATGTTTTTTTTTTTTCTAACAGCAATGTGATTCTGAGATTGGACTAAAAAGAAATTTGAGTAATACAGAATGGATGCTTTGGAATTGTGGTGCTGGAGTAGATTTTGATAGTCCCTTGGACTTCAAAAACATAAAATCAATCAATGTTTAAAGTAATGAATTCAGAATAATCATTGGAAGGACATATATAGAAACTGAAGCTTAAATATTTTGGTCACATAATAAGAAAACAGAATTCATTGGAAGAGATCCTGATTTTGGGAAACATTGAAAACAAAATGAAAAGGGAATGGCAGAAGATGAGATGGATAGATAATATCATGGGAAAAATGAACATGAAATTGAACAGAATTTGAAGATAGGGAAGGTTAGAAGGGCTTAGCATGCTATGGTCTGTGGGGTCATAAATAGTTTGAGATTATTGAATGACAACAAAAACAAAAAAAAATAGATCATAGAAGTATAGATCACAGATCATATATAGATCTAAAGATCATAGATCACAGTTCTAGAGGTAGAGGGGACCTACTTGAGAAGTCACTAGTTAAACTTCCTCCTTTACACTTGTGAAAACTGAGACCAAGGGAGATTAAATTATTTGCCTAAGGTCACAAAGGCAGTACAATTCTAATTGAGTCCTATTATCTGATTCAAAACAAGTCTAAACAACTTATGATGAAAAATGCTAACCGCTTTCATGGAAAGAACTGATATATTTTGAATAAAGATGAAAGCATAGTTTTAAAATTTTATTTTTCTGAATTTTTTCTTATTTTGTTCTTAATTTTCTTTCTTAACTTGGCTAATAAGAATTTTTTTTAATAACATGGATTTCTATGACTGCACATGTATAATCTAAATAAACTGCTTGCTTTCTCAAAGAGGGGAGAGGGAATGAAGAGAGGGAGGGAATTTGAACTTAATTTAAAAAAAAAGAATGTTAAAATTGTTTTTACATGTAATTGTCAAACATATATAATTTAAAACATAAAATTAAATAAAAATATAGACAGCATATAAAATTAAAATACAGTAAAATATTTTAAAGAAGTGTTATATTTAATTTGAGCACATTTACTAGAAAATATCTGGAATAATATTTTCAGATCTAAATGTGATGATATAGGGTTAGGAGACCGTTCTATGCAAGATATGGTTAAAGAAATTGTTGATTCATAAGCTGGATAAAAAGACTTAGTGAATCCAAAATAGCAATTGTGCTATATGTGGAGAGTTGTCATTTGGATGAAGCATTAACCTTGCTGTCCTTTTATCCAGAAGTCAAATGAGCCCCTAAAGATATGGGACTATTTCAGTTTACCTTTTTATCTATATTGCCAATCACTTTGTTTTGCACAAAGTAACTGCTTAATAAGTTTTTGTTGTTTTTATTGAATTGTTTAGAGATAGACAAATTCCAGTTCATCATGAGAAAATTAATCCTAACAATTAGTGTGGATGAAAAATGTAATGACTAAGCTTAGAGTGGGGTTTAAAATTCCCTATCACTCAAGGATTTCTAGGAAAGGCTAGAGGATTTCCTGTCCAGAAAATGTTTAAAAAGTCTCTTTCTTGTTCAACTGTAGGTTGGACTAGGTAATGTTTTGTGTTACTTACAACTCTGAAATTCTGTGATTTTTATGATTTAACAGAAAATCACTTCTGTACTTCAACATTATTAAACATTTTGTTCATGATACTACTGAGTACCTCTGAGTGCTATGTAGAGTGTCTCAGAAGTCAGTGCAGTTTTAAGATATTAAAAATTAAAGTTGTTATAAAAATTTAGGGACACCCTGTGTATGTCTTGGTTTTATTGATTTTTCATGGTAATGTTACACTGCACAAAATTTATTTTTGTAAAATTTAGTTTACAAAAAATATTGTATGATATTAAAAGACACAAAGGAGATAGCTTTAATGAAGGAAATTTGTAAATTTAATTGTGCTTTTCTGAGTCTTTTTCTGGACCATCAATAAACATTAAATATGATGGTATCTTATATTCTGTAAAATGCTCAATCAATTATATGAGTATGAAATTTAAAGTTGCTATTATCAACCAAACTCTTTCAGTGGTGAATTCTTCCCGAAACCTGAATTTTGAAGAAGTATACAAAAGATTCATGCTTCATTATCTGGATACTGCCAACATGCTGCCTTGCAGGTACTTTTACTCTGACCCCATCCTTTTCATCTTTCCTCATGTATGTTGTCTGCCCTCATTTACATATGAACTCCTTTAGGTAAAACACTGTCTTTCTTTTCGGTTATATTTATATTGCTATTACTTAGCACACTGACTGATTTATAGTAACCATTTAATAAACATTTGTTGTTCTTTTTTTTTAACTATCTTCTCAGAGATTTATTTTTTTAGCTATTTTTCATTTTATCTTATTTTGACGGATTTTGTTTTTCTATCACATATATGTATATGTATGTATATGTGTATTTGTGTGTATACATATACATACACACACACACATATATGCACACACACATATACACAAATACAGGTGTGGGCATGCACACACACATATATGTATAATCCCTAATTTAGTGAGTCATTTCCTATAATAAAGATTTAAAATGAAACAGTTCAGGAAATCTAACATTAATTTCATCAATTAATGTTCTCAGAATTACACACCTATGGTCCCCTTCTAACTTCTTCAATGAAAATAAAAAGGTACCATTACTTCACTCTTATCCAAAGTCAAGCTTAATCATTGTCATGATGCATCACATCTCTTCTTTACACGCACACACACACACACACACACACACACATACACACCCACTTTTTATTCTATTATTATTTCTTGTTCTACTTAATTTATATTTAATTTTTATATTATTTACATGTATTACTATCTATATTACTATAGTTGTATTTATTATATAATACAGAGTAAATTATATAAATTTATATTATATTTTTAAAACATCCTTTACTTTTTGTTTTTAACATTGTAATAGTATTTTATTTTTTCCCATTATATATAAGAACAATTTTTAATGATATTAAAATTATGAATTTTTTTTTTTGAAATTTTGAGTTCCTTCAAAACCCCTTGAAAAGACATTTAAAGAAAGGCCTAAAACAAATTCTGGAGCAGCAGAATGGGCAAAAGGACAGGATGAAGTAATTTTCTAGCCCAAAATAATTTATAAGCTCAGGAGGAAAGGTCTGCCACACCAGAGTGAGAGTGAAGTACAGTCTACCACAAGTTTCATCAGTACAGACCCAGCACACTGGAAACAGACCTTGGGAGCAACTGAATTAAGAGTGACATTTGCTGCTTCTGGACCTCTCAGACCACAGATGATAAGTGGTGAACAACTGGTCAGAAGGAGATTACAGGGGTTTCTTTGCTGGCACTAGGGGGCAAGACTCTATTTAATTGCCCATACCTGGATCTAGGTCAAAGTCATAGATCTCAGTTCCAGGGTAAGAAGGAACACTAGCTTACCAGAGCTTGTGGTCACAGTGGAGCAGACAGACACTCTCATCACAACTCCAGGATATAAAAGAACACTACGGTTGCTCAAAGACCAGGGCACAAGGCAGGAAAGAGTAAATACACCCCTCCTTAGATCCTACCACCTTGGAAGAACTGAAAATTTATAGGTTCCTAAAAGTATCTCTGAAAACAACTGCACAAAACCCCTGAAGCTTGGGACAGTGTGTATTGTACCTTAGAAATGGAGTCCACTTTAGCAAAGAATTGAAAGTCAAGAAATAGGCTGTAAAAAATGAGTAAACAACAGCAAAATTCTGACTATAGAAAGTTAATCTGGTGACAAGGAAGATCAAAATACACACACAAAAAAAAAAAAAGAGAGCAAAGTTAAAACTCCTACTTTCAAAGTCTAAAAGAAAAATGTAAATGGGTCTCAAGCCATGGAAAGCTCAAAATGATTTTAAAAAAATAAGTAAGAATGGTAGAGGAAAAAAATGGGAACAGAACTGAAAGGGATACATGAAAATAATGAAAAAAATGAGTCAACACCTTGGTATAGGAGGCACAAAAACAACTGTGGAAAAAAACACCTAAAAAAACCAAAATAGGCCAAATGCTAAGAGAGGTCTAAAAATGTCTACTAAGGAGAAGAATGGCTTGAAAAGCAGAATTGGCTGAATGGAAAAAAGATATACAAAAAGTCACTGAAGAAAATAGTTTCTTAAAAATTAGAATTGAGGGCGGCTAGGTGGCGCAGTGAATAGAGCGCCGGCCCTGGAATCAGAAGAACCTGAGTTCGGAGCCGGCCTCCGCCACTTAATCCGCACAAACAAAAACCTAGCCGTGTAACCTTGGGCAAGTTACTTAACCCCAATTGCCCTAGGAGGGCACTAGGTCAGTAACAGTAAGACGCCGGCTCGGAGTTTGGATGACCCGAGATCAGATCTGCCTCAGAAAATGAGCACCCACGCATAAATCAAATGACTAGCAACCTTGAGCAAGTTACTTAACCCCAATTGCTTTAAAAAAAAAAAAAAAAAAAAAAAAAATTAGAATTGAGCTAGTGGAAGCTAATGATTCTATGAGACATTAAGAAACAATCACACAAAATCAGAAGAAGGAAAGAGACTATATAAAACAATCTGAAATTTTTCATGGAAAAAATTTCACCTAGAAAATACATATCAAGGAGAGATGATTTAAACATTATTAGATTTCCTGAAAGCCATGATTAAAAATAAACAAACAAAAAAGCCTAGACATCACTTTTCAAGAAATTATCCAGGAAAACTGCCCTGATATTCTAGACCACAGGGTAAAATAGAAGTTGAAAGAATCTATTGATCACTTCTTTTTTTTGGGGGGGGAATGATTTTCTTATTCAATTTGAACTTTTGTTTTATTGAATTATTTAATCCATTCACATGTAAAGTTATGAGTTAGGCTTCTATTTTTTCCTTGTCTCTAATATGGCTTTCTTTTTCTGAATTGGGATTCTTAAAAAATGCATCCTCTTTAAAGATATTGTTTCTTAAGTTATTTTTAAGAAACCTAATTTCTGTAGGATCTCTTCACCCTTAAATTCCTCCCTCCATTCCCAAATGATAAATGGTCAAAGGACATAAATAGGAAATTCTCAGAAGAAATCAAAGCTATCAACAGTCAAATGAAAACATGCTCTAAATCTTTACTAAGTAGAGAAATGCAAATTAAGATAATTCTGAGGTAGTGCCTCATACTTATTAGACTGGCTAATGTGACAGAAAAGGAAAATGACAAATGTTGGAGAGGATGTGGAAATATAACAGCCCTAAAGCATTGCTGATGGAGTTTTGAATTGGTCCAGCCATTCTGGAGAACAATTTAGAACTATGCCCAAAGGGCATACTCTTTGATCCAGCAACTAGGTCTGTATCCCAAAGAGATCAAAGAAAAAGGAAAAGGACCCATATGTACAAAAATGTTTATAGCAGCTCTTTTTGTGGCGGCAAGGAACTGGAAATTTAGGGGATGCCTATTAATTGTGGAATAGCTGAACAACTTGTGGTATATGATGAACAGAATGGTTTCAGAAAAACCTGAGAAGAAATAAGCAAACTGATAAAATGTGCATTGATCACAACTGGCAAATACTATAAACAGAAACAGTAATGCTACATTGATGGTCAACTATGAAAGACAACTAGAAAGTCTTAACTACTCTGATCTATACAATGATCCAAGTTAACACCAAAAGGACTCATAATGAAAAATGCTATTTACCTCTGGAGACGGAACTGATGAACTGAGTGCAGATGTAAGAATTTCATTTTCACTTTCTTTGGCTGCTTGCCCCCACCCCAAAACAGAAAAGTTTTGAGTGACTTCACAGGTATAACGGGTTATCATATTGCTTGCCTTCTCAATGGGTGGGGGAGGGAGAGAATCTGAACTCAAAATATAAAAAAAAAGGAATGCTATAAACAAACAAATAAATAAATATTCTCCCATTCTCCCTACCCCCTGTTTGTCATCCTTTCCCCTAGTTTTTAAAGTTTATTCATTCCTTTTTCATTCTTTCTTTCACATAATTTAATTCTTTTTTCTTTCTCCATTAGTTGATTAAAATCCTCCCTTTTCTCTTTTAACTAATTTTGTTATTTTTAAAATATTTTGTGTCTTTTTATTAAAAGGATATTTTTTACTTTGTTATCTTCATGAATTCTTTTTTCTGTCTATTCTAAACTTTTATTCTTTCATTCATGGTCTTTATACCTCTTCATTTCTTCTTTATTCTGTGATCCTCCTGGAATTAAAGCTTTTTCTCTTTTGTTTCTTTGGAGAGATTTGCTAAGGCAGATTCCAGTTTTTCAATCCTGTCAATTATTTCTCCTGTATGGCCCATACATTCTGTTTTAAAGATTCTTATTTCTCTCTTGTACCATTCGGGAACATCCTGCTGTGATTCCATACTTTCTTGGGAATCCAAAGATTTTGCTGCCTCATCACGAGTTGCTTCATTTTTCTTTGTCTTGTTATATTTATTCAGAGATTTCTGGGTTTGTTTGGATGCCATCTTTCCTTCTGTTATTAACAGCTAAACTATTGATATTTCCGTACACACTCAACTTTTTAAACAGAATTTTCTTCTGGGACCTTTAGTAATTTCAGTCTTTTTTCTTTTATGCCCCTATCATTCAGTTTCTGATTCTTTTTCTTTTGAAGGCAGATCTGAAGGTTAGGACTCCAAACCACACTGGGGAATTCACTTTTCACTAGCCTCAGTGCCTACACCACCTAACTTCAGAGAGTACAGAACTGGTCCCAGCTACAGTCCAGCCTCCTTTCCTTCCTGTTTGGTGTAGCATTCCACACTGGCACCCTGCTCCACTTCTCTCTGTTCTTTAGTTCAATGGCTGAAATGTCCCAGGTTGAGCAAACTTCTGATTTCCTGTAGCTCCACCTCCTTTGTGGCCATTAATCACCAGTCTCTCACAAGGATATGTTGCCACAGGATGTCTAATTTGGAAGCAGGTCTCAGTGCCACTTGGGAAAAGACAATTTCATCTCAGGCCGCCGAGACGTTCTGTGTGCGCGCACTACACATGCGCGCGCGCTCCTGTGGTGGAGGGGGGAGGGGGCTCTTGTCCTTCCAGTCTGTACACCCGGCGTTTCCCCCTCTCCCCTTTGCTTACCCCGGGTGTAGGAACCCCAACCATCAACATTCAGCCTCAGCCACCTCGTCGAAGCAGGGGGTGGGGCCGATCACTTCTTGAAAGAGATCCCAAAATAAAACCCCCCATAAATATTTTAGCCAGATTTCAGAGTTACTAGGTCAATGAGCAAATATTTTTTTCTATTTCTTTTCATATTTTTAAAAACTTTAATTTAATTTATTTATTTACTTTTAGTTAACAACATTCCATTCCACAGTGCCTTGGGTTCAAATTTTCTTCCCTTCCCTCTTCTCCTCTTCCCTTCCCCACCTTCCATGGCAGCATGCAATCCGATATAGGTTCTACAAATATCTTTACATTAAACATTAGGCAAGTTGTAAAGAAGAATTATAAACAATGGAATGAGCAAGAAGAAAGAAGGAACAAACAAATCACCCCCTAAATAAACCCAAGCCAAAAATGAGAGATACCAAGTAGTTTGCTTCCAACTCCATTCAGACACACTAGCTCTTTTTCTGGATGTGGAGAACCCTTTCCACAATGAGTCTTTTGGAGCTGTATTATAACCTTGCATTGCTGAGAGTTACCCAGTATATCACAGTTAGTTGTCACAGATATGATGTGTCTGTGATTACAACCAAGAATCATCTACCCAGAAAAAATGAGTATAATCAATAAACATTCAATGAAATAGAGGAGTGTTAAGCATTCCTGATACAAACACCAGAGCTAAATAGAAAATTTGACTTTCAAATATATGACTTAAGAGAAGCATAAAAAGGTAAACCGGAAAAGAAATTTTTATCCTCTATTGCTCTTATTTGATTTTTAAAATCCCTCTTGAGTTCTTCCATGACCTGAGACCAATTCATATTTTTCTTGGAAACTTTGAATGCAGGAATTTTTATTCTGTTGCTGATTTTTTTTTTTATATTTGACAAATCTCACAAAACATACAGTTTTTATTTTCCTTGTCACCATAATATCTTTATATGGTCAGAATTATTTTCTATTGTTTGCTCATTTTCCAGCCTATTTGTTGGCTCTGAGCTCTATTTTAAAGTGAGGGTCTGCTATGCAAGTGGAAGAGCCACTTTCCCAAATTTCAGGGTTGTTTTTGTTTTTATTTTTGTTTTGTTTTGCTTTGTTTTGTGTGTGTGTGTGTGTGTGTGTGTGTGTGTGTAGCTGTTTTTTGAGGTAATTATAAGGACCTGTGTAATGGTTATAGAAATTTGAAGATCTTCCCTGCCCCTTAATAGACCAGGGAGGAGTTTGAAGACCTCCCCTGCTTTGAAAGTAAACTCTGCCCCCTAATAGGCTGAATGTGGTCACATGGAACTTGTGGTGGGAGGTGTTTGCTGAAGGGAGGCAGAGCCCACAGGAAGCTTCCCTGCAGGGAAGATAAACTCTACCCCCCTGATAAGTTGAATATATTCACATGGAGCCTGTGGTAGGAGGAGTTTGCTGAAGAGAAGTCCAGCCCAAAGGAAGCTGGTTCAGAGCTTGGGGGAGAGAGGACTCTCACTATGGAGACAGAGAGCTTTCTGAGTAAATATTCATCTTTTATTGTTTTGTGGGAAGGCGAAGGATGCTGTGGCTTTCAGGGTTATTATGGCTTCTTAATATCTTTTGTACTATGATGGAATCAGCATTTGGGGATTTGGTTTTCTGGTTTCTACATAAATCCTTCAGTTCTATCCTGTATCTGGAGAATCTGGTATATTTTGTGATTGAATCATGCAATACTTATAGTCACAGTCTTTATCGTGATCCTGGGCACTGTAAATATTGCATTGGCACTACAACCTGTAAATTTTTGCTCTTCCAAAGTGGTATAATCTAGAGAGAGGTGTGATTGCTACTCTCCTGTACTATGAACTGGCTTGTGAGTGACCACAGGAATTGTTTTCAGTGGTGACCAATGTCCCTGCCCCCTTGCGACCACAAGCTCCACTGTGCTAGTGATCTTCCTCACACTGGAACTGATATCTTGGACTGAGACTGAAATTCAATTATAGGCAATGCAACAGAGTCCTGCCCCTGGTTCCAGCAAAAGACCCTTGTGAAACACCTTATAATCTGTTGGCAGATATCTGTATGATATGTAACTCATTTAATTTCTCCTTTACAAAGTCCTATTCTTATACAATTTGGTGCATTTTTTACTATTGATATTACTTCATTATCTATGGTATCTTTTAAAAAAGATTTGGTTACCTTCCTTGACTCTTCTAATTAGATCTATTTCTGCTTTTGCTTTGTCTGAGATTAGAATTGCTACTCCTGCCTTTTTTTTTTACACAGCTGAATCATATATTCTGCTCCATTTTTTTTAACCTTTAATGTGTTTGTGCAGATGCATGTGAGTGTGTGTGCATGTGTATGTGTATGTGTGTGTGTGATTAAAATGTGTTTCTTATAAACAACATATTGCAATATTTTCGTTTTAATCCACTGTGCTATCCACTTCTGTCTTATAGAATCATTCATCCTATTCACATTCACATTTATAATTACTAACTGTATATTTTCCTACATTCTATTTTTCATCTGTTTTCAGTTTTCTCTCTCTCTCTCTCTCTCTCTCTCTCTCTCTCTCTCTCTCTCTCTCTCTCTCTCTCTCTCTCTCTCTCTTTCCTTTTTTACCCCTCCTCACCAGTATTTTGCTTCTGACTACTGCCTCTCTCAATCTGCCCCCTCTTCTATCAGTCCTTCCTTTTATCATTTCCCTCTCCCCTTCTACTTTCCTATAGGTTAAAATAGGTTTCTATAACCAAACGAGTGTGTATGTTGTTCCTTCTAAGCCAAAGTTGTTGAGTATAAGGTTCAAACAACACCCCCCCCAATATTTTCCTCCACTGTAACAGGTCAGTCACAACTCATTAATATGAATTACCCACTTTGCCTTTCTGTTCCCTCTTCTCTCAGCGCAGTCCTTACTCCTTCATTTTTTAAACATCATCCCACTTAATTCACTGTGCTGCTTCTTTGGGGTCTTAGGTTGGGGATTTTTCTCTTGGGGTGGGGGATCTAGGGCTAGTGGAACACCTGTTGTATTTGGGGGCTCCAGGGCTGACAACTTATCTGCTGCTTTAAGGCTGGAGTTCTCATTGCTGTCCTTTCTTTTCCTCTGGGCTCCTGAGCCTTGTCTACTGGTCCTCAGTTGCTGATCTGTGCTGTGGCTGGGAATCTTCTGCTGGCTTGCCTGGAAACCACTTGTTCTGGGCTGCATTTCCATTTTACTCAAATGAGATAGACCTGTTGTGCAGTCCTTCTAGGTTATCTTGGACTGGAAAATTGTTTCACTTCATCCTTCCATGGGTTCTGTTGCTCCAGAATTCATTTGGAAGCTTGATATAAAGTTCTTTTGAGGGAATTTGGGAAGGGCCCAGGCAACTTCCGGCCTTTTCTCTGCCACTTTGACTCCATGTTAAAAGCATTCTGTTTTTAAGGTATATCTTCCAGTATACTCAAAGAGAATAAGAAAGGATTCAAATACGTAAAAATATTAATATTAATACTTGTTTGGTAAACAAAACAAAGCAAAAAGAAACAAAGATGCCATTTGATTGGGAAATAGATAAATTATTTGAGATGCCTATGAATCATCTCTTTGTAAATGCCCAAAAGACATTTAGTGATGTAGCACTGTAACTCCAGAGAAAGATTAGAAGTAGATAGATAGATAGATAGATAGATAGATAGATAGATAGATAGATAGATAGAGGAGTCCGTTGTTTAAAGCTGAAAATTGAACCATGGGAACTGACAAGCTCACAAAGAGAGAAAACATAATCATATGAGTGTTCTGACTGAATTTGGGTGTGTACCAATGATGAACTGGTAAGGTGTTTAGCAACTAAAATTCTGAAAAATAAATATGCAAATTACTTTAAAAGGAAAGCTGAATTATTTGCATTTTATCCATAAATTTCTTAATTTGCCTATTTAAGAAGTCCAAATGTTCACACTGAAAACTTAATACTTACGTCAACCTGGCTCCAATACATCTTTGGTATAATATACCTGTAGTCCAACATAGGAGTTTGATGATGGTCACTCCAGTAAGATAGTTTGAGGATCAGTGGTCAGACAGGTTGAAGAAGAACCAAAGTAGAGCAGCTTTTGGGGAAAGGATACACTTTTCTCAATAAATTAAAGCCCTCCTATCAGAAGAAGGAGGGTTGTTGTATGTAAAACTTGAAGAGAGATGAGGTTTTGAATAACTATTGGGGGAATATAATAGTTGATTCTGGAAGACTAAGGGGATTATTTTATGGTAAGCACTCAGTTGAGATTAGAAAATTGACATTTTTAATGGACTAGTCAGAAAATTGTGCAATGTCTATTACCATGCTTTTATAGTTTATAAGTATGAATGGAAGAAGCAGATAGTTAATCCAACTTTGAGACTATCAAGTCATGAGAATCAATAGAATAAGGGGGGAAGTGATTCAAGAGGAGTGGGCAGTATAAAATCAAACTGCATAAAAATTTCAAGAGAGGAAGAGAGGAAATTGAAGCAGGAGGAGAGATTATGGTTTGTTATAACACTGTGTTATGGAAAGACAGGTTTCATTCAGGATGAAGAAAGGTTTAAGAGTAATATATATATGAAGATATAAAAAGTCTAATTGATTTTCTGCCTTTTTTCCATTTTTAAGGAGAATTTTGCCTCAGAAGGTGAATTTCTTTACCTTTCTCATGTATCTATTTTTTTTTTTACTCTTTGCATGTAGAATATTCTTTTTATATCTGATTAGTTTTACTTGTTCCCCCCCCCCAAGGAATTACACAAAGGACTTGCAATTATTTAACAATATTTTTCCTATTGATATTGTTTCATGTTTGTAGAGTAAATAATTTTAAATTGTATCTTAAGCACCTTGCCTTTCAGCATATATTATTCTGTCTTCTTTCTTTTCTTATGGGTCCAGAATAATCTTTTGTTGTTCAAATTTTCTTCTCTTTATATTAAATTTTCTTTTCTCTAAGTGGTTCATTGTTACAATATTTAAATTTAAGTACTGTGCTTCTAGAAATTTAAAGCATATGTGTGTATGTGTGTATTTTGTTATATTTTGTTCATTTGTGTTGTGCTTTTTTCTTTTGAGAAGCAATTTGTGGATTCTTTCTATTGCTGCTTAGTTTTCTGTATTCTGAAGATTTTTTTTTAATTTTTCCTACATTACTGTGTTTAGATTATTTTATTTCTTAAGTTCTTTTTAAATATGTTTGATCTCTAAACTGTTTCAGTTATTAATTCAGTAAGTATTTATTAAGAGTATGCAATGGAACAGACACTGTGCTAAGTGCTAGAAATACCAAAAAAGGCAGAAGACAGTCTTTGCCCTCAAGGAGCTCCTAATCTAATGGAGAATACAATAAGCAAAGAAATGTATACAGAGAAGCTATTGGATACATAGGAAATAATTAAAGGAGGAAAGTTTTCAGAATTAATAAGAGATGTTAGATGCTTTTGGTAGGAGGTAGAATGTTAGTTGTGACTTGAAGAAATCTAAGAAATAGTCATGATGAGGAGAGAGAGAATTCCAGGCATGGGCAACATCCAGATAAAATGCAGGGAGTTTAGATAAAGTTCTTTTTTTCCCCTAGAATAGCAAGAAGGCCAGGACTGCACAATCCAAGGAAATATGGTGGGAAGTAAAATATAAAAAGACTAGAAAGAGAGGAGACAGAGGTACTGATTATAAATGGCTTTTAATGTTAAACAGGGGTTTACATGTGATCTTGAAGTTGATAAGAAGACACCAAAGCTTATTGAGTAGGGGAGTAACATGATCAGACCCTCACTTCAGGAAAATAACTTTGACAACTAAGAGGAGAATGATTTGGAATGGGGAAAGACTTAAGGTGGGGAGATCAATCAGGAGACTGTTACAACTGTCTAGATGTGAGGTGACAAGGACCTGCAAGAGATATCACAAAAGGGAAATCAACAGCCCTTGTCAACAGATTGGGTATGGGAAAAGGGGATGGATGAGAGATAGTGAGGTGTTTATGGTGACACCTAGATTTCTAACTTGGCGAACTGAGAGGGTGGTGATGACTTAAAAATAAAAGAGAAGTAAGAAAAAAATATAGCAAGTTTCTCTGATAAAGGCTTCATTTAACAAATATATGAGACTAATTTATAAAAAAAATATGCTTTATTCCCCAACTGATAAATAGTTGAAGAATATGAACACTCAGCTTCCCAGAAGAAGAAATCAAAGCAATCTATAGTCATGTGAAAATATTCTAAATTACTACTGATTAGAGAAATGCAAATGACCTCACATATGTTAGATTGGCTCATCATGTTGGCAGGTATGTAAGAAAATTGGGACACTAATACACTGTTGGCAGAGTTGTGAATTGATCTAACTATTCTAGAGAGAAATTTGGAACTGTACCCAAAGGGTTATAAAGCTGTACATACACTTTGACCCAGCAATTGCACTATTAGGCCTATATTCCAAAGAGATCAAAGAATAAGAAAAAGATAATATGTGTTATAGAAGCTCTTTTTGTGCTGGCAAAGGATTGGAAATTAAAAGAATGCCCATAAATTGGGAAAGGGTTGAATGAGTTGTGGTATATGATTGTGATGGAATATAATTTTGCTATAAGAAATTAGGTACAGGATGGTTTCAGAAAAAAATTGGGAATACTTAAATGAACTGATACAAAGTGAACTGAGTAAAGTTAGGATATCATTATACCCAGTAACATCAATATTATAAAATAATCAACTGTGAATGACAACTATTTTCAGTAATACAAAGATATAAAACAACTCCTGAGAGAATTGATGAAAATTGCTATTCACCTCCAAAGAGTGAACTGATATTATCTGAATACTGATCAAAACACACTTTTAAAATTTTCTTCCTTTTTCTTTCTTTCTTATTTTTTGTTCTATGTTATCTTTTACAACATGGCTAACCTGGAAATATATTTTGCTTGAATAAACATGTATAATTCATAAAACATGTATAATCCATATAAAAGAAATGGAGGGATGGAGGGAAATTGGAACTCAAAAATTACAAAAAAAGTAATGCTATAATGGTTTTTATGTGCAACTGAGAAAAATAAAATAGAAACATTTTAAAATAATAAGGAATTTTGGAAGGAGAGGGCTTATATAATGATAAAGTATTTAATTTTATACAAATTGATTATAAAATATCTAGTAGATATCCAGCTCTAGATGTCTGAAAGGAAGTTGGAGATGTGAGACTGGAGATAGCAGAGAGGTTTGGTTAGGAGAGAAAGATATGAGAACCGTCAGCATAGAAATATTATCAATAAAATCAATCAATCAATCAATTAAAGTAATAAATGGTTACTATATGCCAGGCTCTGTACAAAGCACATGGATAGAAATGATAATTAAATCCATGACTACTTATCAGATCACTAATTGAGGTAGTATAGCGGGAGAAGAGAAGAGGAACAAGGACTGAGGTCTCTGGTTAAGGGACATCACCTAGATGAGGACGCAGTTGAAATTCTGTAACCCTAATGTTTTTAGTAGACCTGGTTAGAACAGTTGTTATTTTATTTACCTTCATTCAGAAGAATCTCTGGTGGGGGTGGGGAGGGGGGTTTGGGCGGAGTCAAGATGGTGGAGTAGTAACAGCATTTCAGCACAGCTCCTGCCCCCACCACTTCCAAATTTATGTAAATGGGGACCCTGAACAAACTCTGGAGCTACAGAACCCACAAAATGACACAGAGAAGCCAACCTCCCCCCTGAGGACAGCCCAGCAGGGAGCAGCCAGCACAGCACTCTGGGAGCCAAGCCCAGGCCCTCAGGAGTTGGGAGTCAGAGGTTTTAGCCCCAAGGCAGCTAGACCAGCAGCAAGTTGGAGGGACTGCAGAACACCAGCAGCTGTGGCATTTCCAGAATTATGAACACATAGTTGCCTAGGACAAAGTGAGAGGTCAGTGCCCTATGGACTTTGGGACTGGTTGAGAGAGTGCATCAGCCTCTTTCCCCTGGGGGTGAGAAGCTGCTGATTAGCCACATTGCAGCCTGCCATGCTACAGCTTCAGCTCCTGGCCTGCGAACTGTAGAGGGGTCCAACGATCAGTCTTAGGCAGGGAGTAATCACTCTTGCTTTAACCTTCTTGGATCTGGACTGTGGTCTGGGGTGGAGGTCTTGGGGTGTGTGACCAGCTTGCCAGAGTGTGTGGAGGCTTCAGAGAGGGCACCCAACTAATACCTCTGCCAGCATTTGGGACAGAAGCTCCTCTGTCTGGTGGCAAAGTCCTACTCTGGCAAGAAGCTCAAAAGTCAAGTAATTGAGTGGCAACATGCCTAGGCAAAAGAAACAAAATAAACAGAAAAATTCAACATTAGACTCCTATTTTGGGGGCAAAGAGTATCGAAGCATGGAACAGGAGGAAGACTGGGAAGTCAGAACTCCTGCACCAAAAGCCCCAAATGAAAATATGAGCCGGTTACAGTCCATAGAGGACCTTAAGAAGCAGATAAGAGAAGTGGAGGAAAATTGGGAAGAGAAATGAGAAAGATGCAAGAAAAGTATGAAATGAAAGTCAACAGCCTGACTGAAGACAATAACACCTTAAAAAATAGACTAACTCAAGTGGCAAAAGAGGCTCAAAAAGGCAAGAGGAGAAGAAGTATCTCTCAAGGAATGAAGAAAATGAATGATGGGAGTGATTCAAGACTGAAGGTCATTAGAGCATTAATATGTAATATTACAAAGGAGCCATGTGTTCAAGTAAAGAGGTGAGTGTAGAGTTGAACTGGTTGCCAAGGTGTCAAGGTAGGGAAAAAAAAGAGTGACTAGTATAGGGGTTATAGCCTGGGATGGAACTGAGAGGATGATAGATTAGAGGTCATATTTGTTGAGGGCAGAGTTTTGGGAGAGTAAGGTTCAGGTGTGAAAGAATTCACTTAGACCTTCTCTTTTAGCCAATGGGTGATTTTTATTTTACTTGAAAAAACAGCACAGCCCTCCTTAGCAAGGAAGCTAAGTGAGACTGTGATATTTGGGAGTTATATAGAAGTTTCAGAATGATGATGTAGTTTTAAAGGTTTTTATGGGGGTCAAAGATTAAAGACAAGCCTGGATGACATAGGATGAGGGAGACAAAGGGAATTCTTTTTTGGTTTAAGGATTTAAGAACAGAGCAAGATGATACAGTTTAAAAATTAAAGAACCTGGAAAACACAGACTAAGAGAGACAAAAAAAAACACAATCCTTTTGATATAGGTTCAAGATAAGGGGGGAAGGACTTTAGGGCACCTCAGGTTATGGAATGAACTCTGAGTTTTACAAAGCACTGAAAAGCAACTCTTAACCCTTAGGGCACATTTCCTCACTTAACACTAGGCAGGAGAAACCTTTTGGAAAAGGGGTGAAGTTCATTATCTTCTTTGATCACTTTTCTGTCTGGTCACATCCAGGTCTTATCTTCTGTTTCTTGTCTTGTTTGCTCCATCTGCTTCAAGCACTCTTTTTTATGTTTTCAATATTGTTGATGAAGAGTAGGGCTTGGTAAAGTAAGATCAGTAGATTATTTGGAAAGCCAATAGATTGTGGTCAGATAAGGGGACTTTGAAATTCTTGAACTTGGAGATAGTGGATTTTTTGGATAGATTTTGGCACTAAGGAAGATATGAACATCTTTGGGTGTGGTTGAAGAGGAGATAAAGTGGAGGAGAAAGTCAAGGGAAGTGAATAGATTGAGACCTGAGTAGTTAGGGTGTTTGAGGGACAGTTGATATTTAGATGTGGATTGTATGTTCTTCAAAGGAGGAGAGGCTACTAAGACGTGAAGGTGGGGTAGAACCTGGAAGAGAAAACAAGAGTAAGGAATATGCCATCTACCTTTCCTCAGCCAGTGAGTTGAAGAAAATGAGTAAAAATGAAGCCAGTACTAGAAAGGATGCCAGAGAGACTGTTTTCAGGTGGGGAGACAAATCTTAATGATTACTAGAAGAAAGAAGGAATGGAAGAGGAAAAGATATAAGATGAATGTAAGGGTTTTTTGCATATTTGATAGGAATTTCAGAGGGCACAGTGGAAAGGATAAGTACTATTTTTTTTTTAAGCAATTGGGGTTAAGTAACTTGCTCAAGGTTACACAGCTAGTCATTATTTGTGTGTGGGTGCTCATTTTCTGAGGCCGAATTCGATCTCGGGTCATCCCAACTCTGAGGCCTGTGCTCTTACTCACTGCGCCACCTAGCCGCCCCGGATAAGTAATATTTACCTAGGGCTTTGGGGTTGGAGGTTTCAGGGAGGTAGAAATAAGGAATTGGGCAGAGGGGGATCAGAAATTAGGTTTGAATGATGACCTACACGAGTTCAGAATCACTGGGTTCCATAGACTATGACCAGCTGTGATTATGTTAATCATTTAGTGACAGGCTCCACTTTTCTTCCAAGAGAAGGCAGAAAATCAGGCAAGACACAAAGGCTAAATGAGATGTAAGGTGAATGGCCACATGGAAGTCCTCCTTCCACTTTTCTTTCTTCTGAAGGATGGAGATTAGGTAAGAGTTGGTACAGGAAGACAGGGAAGGCAAACTTGTGCCACAGAAGCTAGAAATCTCCCTTTCTTCAGGAGAAAAGTACAGCATGAGATGAAAGGCCTATGGTCCAAGACACTTTTCTCTTCTTCATACCTGTAGAGTCTTCTTGTAGGTCTAGGGATCAGGATCGGGCTGTCAAGCACAGTAGGAGGTAAAAGTGATCTTGTGCTTGGTAGATCAAAGTTGAGACTGTTTCCTCACCACTTTCCTTCAAAAGATGAGAAACTGAAGATCGAAGGGAAATAATGGCATGGAAAGTTGGTGCTCTTTGGCCTGAGACAGGTAAGCTGGGCACAGCAGGATGTGGAAGTTTCATTAGCAGGGAGAGATGGATGTCACATTGGTGCATATTCTCCTGGCCTCTTGCCATCTTCCTTCAGGGGACATGAACAGCAGGAGACAGAAGGTCAGAAGGAAGGTAACTTCTCACTTGTCTCCCACTTTCTTGTCTTTGAGATTGTGTTGTGTGTGTGTGTGTGTGTGTGTGTGTTTTCTTTTTGGAGGAAGGAAGCAAGTATTTATTAAATGCCAGCTACTGCACTAAGTACTTTGCAAATATTATCTCATTTAATCCTCACTACAACCCTGAGAGATTTGCATATTGTCCCCATTTTACATTTAAGGAAATTGAGACAGAAAGCAGTTGTGATTTGCTCCAAGTCATGCAGCTAGTATCTGAGGATGGTTTTGAACTTAGGTCTTTCTGACACCAAACCTACTGTGCTATCTACCATGCCACCCAGCTACTTCTCATTTTTATTATTGTCTGACACTCAGCATATCTGGATTCCAAATCTCTGTTTTCCCTTTCTTTCACTTCTTTTGGATGGTCTCACAACCATAGATTCAAGATTTTTTGGTTTATTCTTCTAATAATTTCTTCTATGCAAGCTATTGTAAAGGCAAGCAAAGGAGTATTTAGCTCCTTGTTTCAGCTCTTCAAGTGCCTTTGAGCTTCACCTATGATTATATCAATCTTTGTTAGAAATAGAACTTGTGAAGCCCACAGTAGGAGGGATTTGCCAAAGACAGAACAGGAAGGACATAAAAGCTGGGTGGGACAGGGAGGAGCTGATGATATAGAAAGGCTCAAGAACACCTGGGACTGAAAGGAGCTGAGAGGGAGAGCATTTGTGGTGTTCAGTGCTCTGTTTTTTGTTTTTTTTGTTTTTTTGTTTTTTTTTTTGTTCTGTCTGTGTTGATTTATGTTTGTGTTGCTTTGTTGGACAGAAGCATTCTGTCTGTTGGTTTGTGTACTTTGTGAGTTGGAGGTGCTCTCTCTGTTGACTTGTGATTGTGTTGCTTTGTCAAATAGAAACATTCTGTCTGTTGATTGTGTTGCTTTGTCAGATAGAAAGATTCTGTCTATTGAACTGTGTTACTTTGTCAGATGGAAGCACCCTGTCTGTTGACTTATGTTCGTTTTGTGGGCAGAGAGTGAGTTGAGATGATGGTGCCAACAATGTGTATGAATTCTGTTGTAACTCTGTTAAGCTTGATGTTTGTGGATGTTGTTGTGGCTCTCTTTGGTTTTCTCTTCCCAGAAACAGAGACTTTGAGGGACTTGGACTGGACTGGTCACTGTGAGCCTTGAGCTAGAGCAAAAACTGGGAGCTGACTACCTGTGAATCCAGGTGATGGTTGGGTGAATTCAGAGAGGAGCTGGGAGCATAGAGGTGGGTCCATAACTTTTGAGAATCAGCCTAGAGTCAAGATGGGAGGACCTTTCCTTAGGTACTTGGTGCTGACTGATAAGATGCTCTTTTGCAGTGGCCTAGGGGTCGGAGACCTTTTTACTTTGTACCCCTTAAGGATGATTGAGTTAAGGGCTTACTGAATGATGTCTTTTGTTTGAGAATATGTAGCCACTATAGAAATGAGTTGTTATATTATATCATTGTGAATGTTGGACTTTGGTTTCTGTGAAGGTTTTAGTTTATTGCTGAGTAAATGATTAAATTCATGGTAACAGCCTTCAGGGAAGCTAGTTGTGCTTGGCTTTACAGCTATAAATTCTGAGATTTGATCTCTTCAAACTTGTTCTTTTTCTGTATTCAATTTCATAATTGTGCCAGTTTAGCTCATCTAGCAAGGGACAACTATGTGGCACAATAGATAGAGTGCCAGGCCTGGAGACAGGAAGATCCATTCCTGAGTTAAAATCTGACATCAGACAGTTACTAGTTGTGTGACCCTGGGCAAGTCATTTCACCCCGTTTGCCTCACTTCCTTATCTGTAAAATGAGTTTGAGAAGGAAATAACCAACCACTCCAGTATCTTAGCCAAGAAAACCCAAAAAGAGGTTATAAATAATCAGACATGACTGAAATTATTGAACAACAACAAGCTATTGTTTCATATTCCCTTGGGATTCCACAGGTTTCTCTGTTTCAAAAAGAATTGATATAATTCCTGTTGCCTTATAATGCTAATTTAAATTTATTTAAAGAATTTTGAAATCTTTTTGAGTTTTGAGTATTCATTCTTTCTTCTAATTCTAGTACACTCTCTATTATTAACTTGTGTGCTTGTAATTTTATAATTAAATTTTCATCCTCTTGAAATCTTTGGTGGCTTTAAATGTAACCCTGACTATAAAGCTTCTTCAGCCTCCTCCATATTTGAAGAATTTATTTTTTTAGAAGCCTTTACCCCTGTTATAGGGAACATTCAGCCTCATATATCCAAATCTGACCTCAGAGACTTTTTAATTGTGTGATCCTGAGTAAATCACTTAATTCTGTTTGCCTCAGTTCCCATCAGTAAAATGAACTGAAGAAGGAAATGACAATATACTCCAGTACCATTACAAAGAAAACCCCAAATGGCATCACAAATAATTGGACATGACTGAAAACAATTCAACAACATCCCTGTCATAAGTAGCTTTTAATAACATAAAGGAGAGAGGGATTGGCACTAGATGAATTTCAGGTCTACCATTATGAGTAGCTCTCTGCTGCAGTTCTGCTCCAGAATGAATTAGATTCTGATAAATTTTGTTGGACAGTAGGGCAGAGTAAATATTCTAGAAAGAGCTTCTAATGCTTTGTGTTTTGTTTTGTTTTTTAACTTATGGTCAACCTAAAGCAGAAGAGAATCCAATACCCCTCATTGACGTATCTTCCTCAGCTTCTTTCTGGGATGATTCAATATTGTTTATTACAATGTGGTGGGGATATGTATTAGTCCCAGACTACAACCCTTTAGATTTTATATGTGCCCAGCTGGAGTATGTAAGCTGGTGAGGGAGGTGTGTTGAGTGAGCACATTAATGCTTAGTGTTACCCAGTGTTAATTCATAATACTGTAACTTTGTAAGATTTATTATTTTATGTTTCTGTGAATTCAGTAGTAATTATTTTTTGTATTTATCCTTTGTTTTCAAAGAGGACCATGACATCAGGAAAAGGATGACATGACTTGCAGTTGGCTTGGATTTGAATGAGGGAGGGTTGTGCAGGGTCACCAGCTTCACTTTCTCCTCCAGAGTTATTTGGGCCCAGTGACCAGATATTCACCAAAACGACTGGAGATGGCCCAGGATGCAATGGGAGCCCCTGGCCCTTTTAGGCTAAGGCCTTTTCAGGTTCTCACTTTGAGGGAGATAACACCTATTCACTGAATAGGGCTCTTAAAGAAATGAGTCAAGGTATGGCCTTGTTAATTAAAAAAAAATCAAACTGGGAGGGGAAAACTCCTGGGGTTTTTGGTCAAAAGAGAAACAGTTACTATAGACATTCCCTCTGAGCCAAGAAGGCCCAAAACACAGCCACAGAATGCATCTTTTTGAATGCTTTCTCCCCTTAAAGGTAGGGATTACTGGAGAACTGGGTAGTCTACCATCCTATTTGTCATATGTGACCTTGGGAATATGACCCTTTATTGTCATATTCTAAATTAATTTTACCCTAATTTGTTTTTTGCCCTGAAACTGCCATGAGGATCTAGATAAAGCAATTTATTTTCTTAGAGAAAACATCAATGATGTTATGGCTTAGTTTCCTAGACCTAGGAAAGTTTTGGCATATTAATAGCAACCTACTAGAGTGGACAATGTTCCACCAGTCAGAATTAAGCATTAATGATAAATTTTAGGCACCAGATCCGGGAAGAAGAATTAGACATGAGGCATCTCTTTTTTTATGTTTCTCGGGTAATAACATATGCATGATTGGCTACTCTGTCCATTTATACAACTTATCCCAGTGCTAAGATTTTCTTCCTGGGTCTTTCTCAGGACTGTACTTGTCATTTATAGAGCTTAACATTTGAAAGCTGCTTTAGATGGCTCTTGGCCCTGAAGCTAGGTAATGCAGCCTAAGGATAAATAATCATGTTTATAAATTTTGAAAGTTAAATGAGAGACAGTTGAGCTATCCCCCTCATTCATTTGACATATGAAGAAAAAATCCTATCCATTTACTTTTTTCTTAACAAAAAAGTGATTTGGGGGGAGAAAATGTCTTCCTTTGAAAATGTAGTTTTCTTTTGGCTATTTTCTATGGAGCATAAAGAGAGGTTAAAAAAGGGGGTGCATAAAGTATTTTGGTCTTACTTTGAATATTGTGTCTTTTAGTAACTACATTGGAATAGACCACTTGTTCCCCAATTTGAAAACTTTAGTCTTATCATTATTTGTTTATTTTCCTTTCAAAAATCAATTAGAAAATGGACTTAATAATTCCCCCAAACAATAGTTTCCATCCATTTCCTATGATTATTTTGTTGCTTTCTTCTTTGGAGAGTAACCAAGCAGCATCATTTTAGTATCACAAGGTCCCATCATGGAGGGAATACTGTGACAGCCCTGAGACAGCAGGTACCTACAGATAGCATAGTGAACTAGAACTTCAGGTTGTGCTGCCTGGAGCAACTCCTCTGGCCAATTTTGAAGTGGTCCTGATGGCTTCCAAAGGGACCCATATCCAGCTGTCCTTAGGAAGAAACAGCCTCATGGATGGAAGTGTGTAGAAAAGAGGCTAATGCTTAAAGCAGAGTTCTAAATGAGATTTTTAAAAGATGGCCTTAAAAGATAACTAAAATCTTTCCCCACATGGTGCCTAAATGAAAACAGAGAATTTCTCATTTTTTGTTTTGTTCTGTTTCATTTATTTATTTATTTGGTTTGGGGAGAGAGATTAAAAATTGACATTTCATATGCTTACATAGTTTTAATTTTGGCATTATTAATTCTCCAGATATGCTTGTTAGAGCAATGACAACCTTGTAAAAAAGATATGAAATACAACCTAGTATTGTCACCCTGCCCATGCTTATCTTTAATTAATCCTATAGTGACAAGATCCCAAATAAGTTAAAGAAAACCCAAAGTAATTAAGTGTGATGTAGTTTAAATCAGTTAAATATAATTGTAGCCAGCAGACCTGAGTTTGAAACCTAACTTTGACATGTATTAATACAACTTTGGGTTCGTGGGCTGTTAATTCCACCTTTTGAATCTAACATATTCTCTATAAAGTGGGAATGATAATGATTATAGTACCTTATCTCCCATGGCTATTATCAGAACCCTATAAATGTTATCTTATTTTTATTTTTACTCTCACCAGCACAAAGACAGATATATGCACACACACACACACACACACACACACACATAGGTACATGAACACACACAGAGAGACACAGACATAGACATAGGCACAGACACAGGTGTCTACAGAGGTGGGGCCACTTCCTAATTTTCACAGCTTAACTCATCCTCAGACAAAGAAATCCACAACAGTCTTTTTTTTTTTTTTTTTTGCTTTTTGGAGGGTAATTGGGGTTAAGTAACTTGGCCAAGGTCACACGGCTAGGTTTTTGTTTGTGTGTGTGTTAAGTGTCTGAGGCCGGATCCTAACTCAGGTCCTTCTGACTCCAGGGCCGACGATCTACTCACTTCGCCACCTAGCCGCCCCGATCCACAATAGTCTACTCTTTCTAGTTAATGTACAAAGTAGCATAATCCTAATAGGGCACATGACAGGCACAAAGAAAAAATCCAGACAAGGAGTTAAAGGAAATTTTGAAAGAGATATGATGACAGTTACAGAATGACTTAAAATATTTCCTCAAAATAAGCTTGTGAGATACTTAGTATGAATATTTATATCCCCATTTTACAGATGAGGAAAATGAGGCATAAAAACTCAAAGCTACTAATTATGGTAATAGAGAAAGGACTTTTGAGAGCAGTGAATAATCCCAATTCTACTGATTCCTTGGAGGGTACTTTGTGGTGATCTATCTTTCAAGGAAAGGGCTGTCTATACCCGTTCTCTATCTCCCTTTAGGACCCTATACATATTATGTCAATTTTGGCACTTTTAGGAAACTTCTCTTTAGTAAGTAGGGATGAAGTAGACTTATTTTAACAGAATCGCACATAACACTGATAATACATTTACAAACAATGAACAAAATTATACCAGAAATGGACTGAAGGTAGATCATAAATATCTTTCCCTATCTTGAATTTTGATACTTTCATTTTAACTCTAACCTTTGATTTAATAGGCCTAGGAGCCCCTGGAGAGAAAATTATTTCTACCTCAGTAGAGTTCATTCATAATTCTAGAACTTATGGTCTTAGGGGTTAGCTTGGGAAAATGGGAAATTAAATGACTTATCCAGGGTCACAGAGTCCAGTATATCCTTGTCTTATATTCAATATGTGTTTCTCTCATATTGGAACAGATGTGAAAAAAGTAAGTGCAGAGTATTAAAATACAAAATAAATCTTCCCAAGTCTTTCCCACTTTTACTATTTGATCTTGAGTGAAAGAAGGAAGGAAGGAGGGAGGGAAAGAAGGAAGGAAGGAAGGAAGGAAGGAAGGAAGGAAGGAAGGAAGGAAGGAAGGAAAGAAGGAAGGAAGGAAGGAGAGGAATTACTGAATTTACCAGTTGTGTCACCAATATGGCATTTCATGCTACTCAAAATTATTGGTTGTCCTTCATTTGCAGAGAGGATCATGACTTCAGTTTAAGGTGAAGCCATGACTTGTAAGTGAATTGGATTTCACTGAGGGAAGACTGTGCCAAGTCACCAGTCTTACTTTCTCCTCTGGAGTCATCTGGGTCTAGTGGCAAGATATAGATCAGGATGAGTGGAGATGACCCTAAATGCAGTGGAATGCCATTGATGGGAGACTTCAGAACCTTGCCTTGCCCTGCCCTCCCCTACTCTCCCTTTCCCTTCTCTTCTGGTCCCTTCCCTCCCCTTCCCTTCCCTCTGTCCATATAGAGTATTATACCCTTACCTGGTGGTGTTCTGCCCAAAGGAAGGTAAATTTTGATCATTGAAACCTCAAAAGATATTTTGGGGTTCACAGGCTAGATTTTTTTCTTAAGGAGCATGACTTAAACCCAAATCATCCTGACTCCATCATTGATGGGAGCACAATAGTTCCCAGTCCAAGTCCCCTGAGTCATGTTTGGGCCCTTATTGCTCAGAGTGAATGTAAATAGCAATTGCTCCTATTTTGATCAGAAACCCTGATGGTCTTCACCTCCCAGATTTATCTTTTTTTTGGCCTAGGTAAAAGAGACCATTTTTTGACTCATTTCTTACCTAGTCTTGATCACTAGATCACAACACCATTCGGATGTTGCCTTATTTAAAATGAGACTTTGGAAAGACTTTAGCTTAAAAAGTCATGATCTCTCACTGCAAACAAAGTGTGTACACACACACACACACACACACACACACACACACATATATATGGTTTACATTGCTTCTAAAACATGTGTTGATACAAACATTTTCATAGGTATGGTACATTCTCCTCTGGTTTTGAAATCCTTGAGGCATATTTTTTTTGTTTTGATGATGTATTTGGATTTAATAAAATCTTAAGTAGATTATAAGTAGTCAGAGCAAAAGAATCCTTTCACTCTGTTGATGAAATTGATTCTCAAGTCTGGATCCATCATAGTTAATATTTTCTGTCCTTCCAAAGAGAAGCACTAGCTGAAGGCCTGGCCTAGGCTCTATGCACCTTTTCTCTGAGTAGAAGGTAGAGAGCACTTCACAGAAGGTGAGAGACCTGCAGCCAGCAGTGGAGCCTATCAGGGCATTGGGATTGCTGATGCTAGAGCGATGCAGCCAGTTTACTCCTTTCTTAAAAACCAAAGATTCCTCATTTTAGTCATTCCATTTTAAAAAGTTTTCAAGAGTCAAAGATATCATTTAAATGATTAGTACCTGATGCAGCAAAGTCAAAATTCAAGAGAAAAAGACATAGTATCTGTAGAATGCTCTTTAGGGTTCAAAAATTTGTTAGCATATTTAAATAGTCTAACTTTTTATTGCTGCTTATGCCCATTGGCTAACAAGAACCTGAGTCAGATGACCTCATGGCAGCACAGTGAATAATTCTTTGCTTGGCAGCTGCATTGCAGGACCACTGACTCAGAGCACAGGCAGGCTGAAGTGACACTGTGAGTTCACAGTGAAGGTTATGCTGTCCTTCTGTTCTTGGGAGTTAGTGAAGTTTGCAAAAGCCAGGGGGGTCCAAATTGTTAGGTCCTGTGCAAACCAGTTATCTCACACAAAACCAAGCCCAAACAAACCCTCACCCTCCCTTCCTTCCCTCCTAACCCCCAAACCTCTTAAAAAGTGGGAAGGAGCTATTTCATTGTCATAGCAGTAAAAGTTCCCAATCTCTAATGCAGAATCTTGCAGTTACTTAAAATTAATCAGTGCAAAGTGAGGTAAGAGATCCTGTGGGTGCCTGGGCCCTGGGGGTGGGCTCAGGTAGAAGAGGATCACACTAGGTGCCGCCTTTTGCAGTCTTTTTCCGTGTCTCCCTGAGGATCTGCATCTTCACCCAAGGGAGACACCGTGTTCAGGAGTGGATCTTCAGAGGCTCCACCAAAGAGGGATAGCAAGAGAGCCACACATAGCCTGTAGCTCGCTCCCCTGCATGCCCTGGGGAAGCAATATCCATGTGGACCCATACACCAAGCCGGTCAAAGCCAATGTGGGAGGCAATGAAGAGGCCAGCACAGGAGCTGGGGCTGTTGTCCCAGTCCGACACTTAGTTTTTCATATCTGCAACAGCCGAGGTAAATTCACTGAAGTGAAGTTCTAGGCAATAGACCAGGGGGTGCACCAAGTCCCCACAGTTCCTTCCAGTTTTCACACATGCTGCTTCCCACTCTTCACTATCGGTGAGGACAGCAGTGTGGTACTTCCCTGGGACAATTCCCTGAGCTCCAGTAAGTGTAGCCATATCTAGAATGATGTCAGCCCCTAGGTCTTGCAGGCATAGGACAGGTCTTGTTGCATTCGGCCCCACAGAGTTTTCCGCCAAGCAAAACACAGCATGGGGATTGTCTTTGAAGCCCTGTCGGACGGCAGCTTTGAAGGCTCCCAGGACAGCTGCTGATCCCCCACAGTCACGCTTCATGCCGGGCATGTTGGTCTTCCCTTTAATGCTGAGCCTTCTCCCCTCCCCACCCCCACCAAGCCCCATGTCATAGACAATGCCTTTACCAACCCATGAGATGGTCTGGGTGGCACCCTCAGGCATGTGACTGAGAACTGCCAGTACAGGGGGGTGCACAGAAGCTTTGCCCACTCCATAAATACCTCCAAATCCTCTCTGCTTCAATTCCTCATCCTGGATGATGGTTGGAACTATCCCCAGTTCTTTTCCAAGTTTTTTGATTTCCTCAAGAAAGTTATTTGTATTCATCTAATTACAGGGTGTGTCAGCAGATCAGGCAGCCAGCCTCACACCTTCAGTTGTACTGGTCAAACATTTTAGAGTAGTCATTTCCACAGGTCCATTGTTCTGTCCAACCAGGAAGAACTCCACAGTGACACTCTTCTCTGTCCATCTTAAGGCACTAGATCTGTGTGTGAAAGGGGGGAAAGCCCGGGCCACAGCACAAGCTGAATAAAATACTTCTGAGCGTTCACAGACCACCAAAATGCATCTGTTGGTTCCCCCTGGGAGGCAATTTCTTACAAGGTGGGTGATGAAGTGGGCTGCTGAAGCACTATGGTGCCGACTCACTCGGGAAGGAAGCGCTGCCACCGTGGCATAGTTCATGTAGAGAGGACAGCTGTCAGTAGGGTTGGGATTGAGTGTGCCTAATGCAGTCTGCCAAATCTCCTCGGTGACCCGGGCTGCAGCTTCCCGAGGAGGTGGCTCCAGGGCACCCGGTGCAGGTTCTGCAGCTGGCCCAGCAGCAGGACCGGCCGGCTCTGCGGGTCACCATCCCTGGCACTCGCCACGAACTGCAGCCCCACGTTCGCCAGGAGTCCAGGGCCCCATCCCTAGATGCCGCCGGCCGTGCTCCGCCTCCCCCTGGCTCCTCCACCAGCCGAGGTTGGTTCTCAAGCTCAGGAGAACTCAGCCCCGGCCAGAGAGTGAGGCATATCTTCAATAGTAAGTATGAGTGATAAGAGTGAGTCAAAACCACTATAGTTGTAGTGGTTTTTTAAAAGTGAATGCAAAGTTATTTTCCAGAATTGTTTGACTATTATATAAATCTTTTCTGTTACTTCTAACTTTACCATTTTCTTTGGACGTCACCTTCCTCAATATAATTGTATAAGGTAAAATCTCAGCATTATTTTGATTTTCATTTATCTTATTATTAGTAACAGATTTTGGGGGGGTGGTTTGTATTAACTCTTTTGAAAAGTTCCTTCTTATATGTTTTTATTAGTTTCCTATAAGACTTGGTGATTGAATCTTAATTAGAGATGTTTGCTATAAAGATATTTTTCACCTAATAATTTCTTTCCATTAATCGTCATTGATGATGTTTATAGAGAATCTTTTAAAATGTTATGTAATTGGGGCAGCTAGGTGATGGTGAAGTGAATAGAGTACTGGCCCTGGAGTCAGGAGGACCTAAGTTCAAATCCTGCCTCAGACACTTAATACTTACTAGCTGTGTGACCTTAGGCAAGCCACTTAACCCCAATTACCTTCCAAAAAGCAAGAAAAAAGTTATATAATCAGAATTATTTAGCTTATTTTTTTATGATCACCCCCATCACTTTTTGGTTAAGAATTCTTTACCAACTCATAGGTATCCAAGGTATGATTTTCCACTCACTTTTATTTTTTATTTTTCAATCATGTGGCCATTTATATTTGGGTTAAACATCCATTTCTAACTAACTGTAGAAAAAGTTTCAAGAAGATTATCTCTATGACTGATTTCTTTTAAATTTGCTTTTCACTTCCCCCAGAAGTTCTTCTGAAGAAGGTAGCTCTTCATGTCATAGTTTGTGGTTTGGGATTTATAAAATAAGAGGCTTTTGAGGTGGGTTTTTCTTCTAAAACTACCCCTTCAAGTTTTAAGCAATGCCTCATTTTATTGGATATTATTAAGTAGTTATATCACAGCTATGAAAATGAAATTTATATATGTATCTATAGGTTTGTATAAATGCACATGTATGTAATATATCTCATCAATTAATATTTCAAAAAAGAGTATAACAGTAGAATAGACTAGATAAGTGAGGCAATGTGTTATTAAATAAAAAATCTTAATAGGAGAACATTCTCTGTGTTACAAGAACTGCTGGGAAAATTCAGAAGCATATTTGGCTGAATGTAGGTCTGCATGATCATCTCATATTATAAACTTCAATAAAATTTAAATTAATGTTTGACTTAAATATCAATGTTTATTACATTAAAATGTGGGAGGGATGAGAAGGATTTACTTTGCACAATCATATCCAAGGAAAGTATTCTTTAATTTTTTGTATTTTGTTTTATTTTTTTAACAAATGCTTTATTAACTTCTGGTTTACATCATTCATTTCCACCAGATTTTGAGTTACAATTTTTTCCCCATTTTTTCCCTGCCCACCGTCCCAGAATAGCAATCCCATTAGATATCTCCTCATCCAATCTGCTCTCTCCCATATCTTCTCCCATATTCCCTTCGAATTTCAGATCCATTCCCTTCCTCCCTTGTCATCCACTCCCTCTGAGAAGATAAGCAATTCAGTATGTGTTGTACATGTATAGCTATGCAAGACATTACCATAGTAGATATATTGTAAAAGACTGCTTATATTTCCCTCCCACCCCTCCCATCCCCCACCTGGTCCATTCCCTACTTTGATCCTGTCCCTCTTCAAAAGTGGATACTTCCAACCTCCCCTCCCCCTAGAATGCCCTCCCTTCCATCATCCCTCCTCTCATCCCCCTTCCCCCTACTCTTCTGCAGTGTGAGATATTCCATTTAGTATGTATGTGATTCTCTCCCTGAGCCAAATTCAAGGAGAATATGGTTTTGCCTTTTTACCTTCCTTTTCTTCCCCTCCCCTGCAACTACTTCCCCTTGCTTCTTCTACATGAGATATTTTACCCTACCCTGTCTCTCCCCATCTCCTTTTGCCATTTTCCTCTCTTACCTCTTAACTTCACCCCTTAAGTATCATCCCTTCCCACCAAATTCAACCTGTGCCCTCTATCCATGTATAACTGTACACATATATACACATATATATTCATATGCCCATATACCCTTCTTCAATTATTTTCATACTGAGAAAGGTTTCATCAGTCACAGTTATTGTTTTTCCATGTAGGAATGTAAATAGTTCAACTTTCATAAGTTCCTTTTGATTTCTTTTCCCTGGTTACCTTCTCAAGCATCTCTTGCTTCTTGTGTCTGAATGTCAAATTTTCTATTCAACTCTGGTTTTTTTCCTCAAGAATGCTTGAAAGTCCTCTATTCCACTGAATGACCATATTTTCCCCTGAAACAAGATACTCAGTTTTGCTGGGTAGGTGACCCTTGCCTTCAATCCCAGCTCTTTTGCCCTCTGGAATATCATATTCCATGCCCTTTGATCCCTCAGTGTAGAAGCTGCCAGGTCCTCTGCTATTCTGATTGTGTTTCCACAATATTGAAATTGTTTCTTCCTGGCTACTTGTAGTATTTTCTCCTTGATCTGGGAATTCTGGAACCTGGCTATAATATTCCTAGGAGTTTTCTTTTTGGGATCTTTTTCAGGAGGTGATCTGTGGATTCTTTCAACCTCTATTTTGCCCTCTGGGTCTAAAACATCAGGGCAATTTTCCTTGAGAATTTCTTGAAGGATGATTTCTAGGTTCTTTCTTTGATCATGGCTTTCAGGTAGTCCAATAATTTTTAAATTACCTCTCCTGGATCTATTTTCCAGGTCAATGGTTTTTCCCAAGAGATATTTCACATTGCCTTCTATTCTTTCATTTGTTTGGGTCTGCTTAACAGCATCTTGATTTCTCATAAAGTCACTAGCTTCCATTTGCTCCAGTCTGTTTCTGAAGGAACTGAGCTTTTGAGCTTTTGAGATTCTTTTTCCATCTGGCAAATTCAGCTTCTTAAGGCATTCTTCTCCTAATTGCCTTTCTGAGCTTCTTTTGCCATTTGAGTTATTCTATTTTTTAAGGTGTTATTTTCCTCAGTCAGGCTGTTGACTGTCATTTCATACTTTTCTTGCATCTTTCTCATTTCTCTTCCCAATTTCCCCCCACTTCTCTTATCTGCTTCTTAAGGTCCTCTATGGCCTGTAGCCAGCTTGTATTTTCATTTGGGGCTTTGGGTGCAGGAGTTCTGACCTCACTGTCCTCCTCCTGTTCCACGCTTTGATCCTCTTTGCTCCCAAAATAGGAGTCTAAAGTTGCATTTTTCTGTTTATTTTGTTTCCTTTGCCTTGGCATATTGCCACTTAAGTACTTGATTTTTGGGCTTGTTGCCACAGTACGACTGCCAGCAGACAGGAGAGCTGCTGTCCCGAATGTTGGGGTCTTTACAACTTCCACAGGTTGGGTGGCCTCTGTAAAGCCTCCACCCACTCTGGCAAATTGGATACCCACCCTAGACCTCCCCCCAAGACTACAATCCAGATCCAAGCAGGTTAAAGCAAGAGTGATTAACCCACAGACTGATTGCTGGATCTCCCTACAGTTCACAGACCAAGAGCTGGGGCTGGCACTGACACTGCAAAATGGCTTTGTGCTGGGTTTCCTCAGCTCCTTTTCGCCCCCAGGAGAGGAAGCCTATGCGTTCCTCAAATACTGGTCCCAAAGTCCATAGGGCACTAACCTCTCACTTTGTCCTAGGCATATCTGTGCTGATAATTCTGGAATATCCACAGCTGCTGGTGTTCTGGGGTCCCTCCAGCCTTCTGCTGGCCTGGCTGCCCTGGGGCTAAAACCGCAGCTCACAGGGGCCTGGGTTTGGCTCCCAGAGCACTGTGCTGTCGGTTCCCAGCATGCTGTGCTGGCCCCTCCCTGCAGAGCTGCTGGGCTGTCCTCAGCCAGAGGTTAGCTTTTCCATGTCGTTCTGTAGGTGCTGGGGCTCCAGAAGTTGTTCAGATTCCTCTTTTCCATTGTTTGGAAGTGGTGTGGGGCAGAGAACCTTGGAAGTGCTGTTTCTACTCCAGCATCTTGGCTCTGCCCCCAAGGAAAATATCCTTAACAAAAAAAGGTTTAGATATTTTTTAATAAAAGAAAAAATAAATAATTTTGGCTACATAACACTGTAATGATTGGCATAATGTCATAGTTATTGATGGAGAGAATGCCTCAGAATCAGAATGACCTAAGTATCTGCCTTATATTGATCTCACTAGATAACTTTAGAAAACGGTTCTTTTCAGAATAGGTGAAGATCTTTATTAGTAGAGGTTTTTTATACCTATACAATCATGGGCCCAGACTATCTTTATTTTCACTAGTAACTATTTTTGAATAAGCAAAATGGATCTAGAATAAAAGAAAAAGTGGAAAGTAGGGGTAAAAATAACCAAGTATTTTTGATAAAAGATTGATGTAGGGAATTGAAGTGAATAGCTAACTAAATCTACTTCTCCAATAATGAAAAGTCCAAAGGATACAAATACCTAATAAGAGAACCACAATTGGAATGGGAGTGGGAAAAATAACAGCAAACTCATATGGTAGACTGCTCCAAATCACTAAAAATAGGGGAGCTGCAAATAAAACAATTCCAAGGTTTCAACTCACACCCAAAAAATTGACAAGGAAAACCACAGAGAACAATAGCCCACTATGGAAGAGAGTAGGAACACAGACTCACTAAAATACACTATTTGTGGAATTTTGAATTGGTACAACTGTTCTGGAAACGAATTTTAAGTTATGCAAAAAAGAAACAAAAGTAGCTAAACTGTTCATAACTTGCACAGAATGTTCTTAATTCTGGAAATATATGCAAAGATTGCAAAGACAGAAAGAAAGGTTCCATATGTGACAAAATGCCTGTAGACGATACTGGGAGAAAATAAGTTACCCACTGATTAAGGAAGAGCTGAGCAGACTGTGCTTTATTCCTGCAGTAAAATAAGATTATGCCACAAGAAATGAAAGTCATGAGGAATTGAGAGAAGTGTTAGAACATTTATATGACAGAGCAGAGTATTGGGCGTGAAGTCAGGGAAATTTGAGATTGATTCAGGTCTCAGACACTTTCTATCTTTGTGATCATGGCAAGTAACATAATTTCTATTTACCTTAGTTTCCTTATTTGTAAAATGGGGATAATTCTAGAACCTACCTTGCAGGGTTGTTTCGAGAATCAAATGGTATAATATAAAGTGCATAACATAGTCCCTGGCAGATAATAAGCCCTCTATAAAAGTTAGTTATCATTATTAATATTATTTGTATTATCTATGTGAAACAATGCATAATGAAGTGATCAGAACCAGGAGAATAACATACAAAATGAGTAAAATAATGTGGACAAAGATGGCCACAAAAGGCAACTGACTCCAGATATGTTTTTAAATCAACTTGGTACCAGAGAATAATGGATAAATGACATTTCTCTTCTCTTGTCATAAAAATAGAGCGCTATGAGATATCCCATATTATCAAGTTTGATTATATTGTAAATTGGTTTTATTTAGCTGTTTTTTCTTTGTTAGAATGTGGGATTTAGAACTAAATCAACATTTGCTATTCTTGCCTTATTTGATTACATTGGCTTCAGTCATCTCAATTCTCAATATTGGTTTGTCAGCCTGAGGAATCAAAATCTGGCCTCTTACTATAGATACTCCACCTCTTTATTTTAGCTTGCCTTCTCAAATATTGTGGAATTTGGCTTACAGTTCAATATTTAGAATGTTTTCTGGTCAACTTTGGCTATATTCTCAAGGTAACTCCATCCACACTTGTGTGTATTCTTTTGTTTCTAGTATTTGATTTATTTTTCTGGAGTCAGAATAGAGATCAAGTCTGCTATTAAAACAAAACAAAACAAAACAAAAACAACCAACAGATGCTGTTTTAAAATTAGGAGAAATAAACAAACTCCCCAATCTAAAGGAAACCAATGCAATAGACTCAATATTTTTTTGGGTAAAGAGAATTAAATAAATGATAAAAATAAATGTTTCAAAATTAAAAATCCATTGATTAGGGATAGGTAATTGAATTGTGGTACATTAACACAATAGAATATTATTTCATTAAGAATGTGAATATGATGAATACAGAGAAACATGGAAACAACAATATGAATTAATGCTAACTAGAATAAGCACAACCAGGGAAACAATAGCTACAAAAATACATGGAAAAATGAGAAAAATAACCACAAAAAAACCTTTGAAAAAAATATTCCAAAATTATTACCATTTATTTACCCTCAAAGAAAAGTTATGAGATGACATCTCCTCCAATTTCTTTGGAGTTGGGACCATGGGTTTGAAGTATAACATATAATAACAAATTATATCTGTGTTTAGTTTTGATGAATTATTTTACTTCCTCTTTTTCATTTTTAATACGGATCATGTAGGGAGAAATGTAGGTGATATAACAATGAAATATACCCCAAAATGCACTTTGAAAAGTTAATGTTTGAAGTTTTCCTTCAGTCACAGTATAAGAACTCATTCCTTGGATTCCTTAACTCTCATGACAAGTCACCCAAGCTGTATTCATAAGAAAGTGGAATAAAAATATCAAAGAGTAAGAATGTTTTATTGATTGGTTCTGTGTTAAGAAAATGGACTGTGAGAAATTGCTAAAAGATAACGCTTTGCAAATCTTCAAAATATATTCCAACTTCCATTGATTAAAAAAATAAAAATTAATGTGGTTTTGTGGTAAAAGTAGGGGACTTTTTAATACAAGGGTTTGGCTTCCCATTTAGCTTTCCTACTTGGTACCTATGTTTTTTTGGGCAAGTTATGTTTCTCTCTATGTCTCAGGTTATCATTTATAACATGAAATATTTAGATGTCTTCTAAGTTACATTTTTGGGTATCAATCCTATGATTCTAAATAATTAAAGTAAAAGGAAAATCTATGCCAAGCTTTTGCTGCAGTGACATATTTGCAAGTCAATGCCACTCAATATCTTTACTGGTTAAATTATTAAAATCACACAGTCCTACCTAGAGAGTTTTCTTTCCTGGAATACTATCAGTTGATCAACACAGATTTATTGGGTACACATTAAATATAAAACTCTGTTCCATGGGTTGAAGTGGAGGCAAAGAAATAATAAGCTGTTGTCCTTATCCTCAAAGGATGTGATCTATTTGAAATAAAAGGACTAACTCCCACACAGTAAGATAACTTGTAATACAAGAAAGTATATTTTAAGTGCCACTGACAGGTAACAGAAATTCTAGAGAATCTAAAGCTATTTTCTCAATGCTGACCAGAACCTACTTTTGAATCCTAATTTGATATTCATACCTCCAAAAAGACTTCTTTGTTGATGTTCAACCGTGCTTGTTTCCTTTCACCAAATAGATACTCTTTGCATTATATTTTATTTTTCATAATCTCTAATTGTTTGATTCAATTTAGGATCAAACAGTGCCTTTAACACTTAATAACTATGTGGCCATGGACAAGTCATTTTAGCTCTGTATTCTTCATCTGTAAAATAGAGGTGATTTTACTGATATTACTTGCTTCACAAGGTTGTTTCAGGATTCATATATATATATATATATATATATATATATATATGTACTTTGAGTAACGTTTATCATTATATAAATCTGATAGTCTTTTTGTTTTATTGTTTTTGTTATTTTTGTTAATATTATTACTCTAATTCTTAGAACAATTCTCTGCACATAATATGTAATAACCAAGTGATTATCTATTCAAATGGGAATCCCCCAATCTCATGTGACCTGTCTTCAGGCACACAAATATGCTAAATTCAGACTTGTTTTATCTTGTTTTTACCATATTGGAATGTCCTAGTGCATATTCTTGACCTCTCTGAAGTCCTTTAAGGTCAAAGTCCTTTGACCAAAAAACCTCTTCCTTTTAAAGGGTGCATACTTTTTTGAATAGATACCACTTATTTTCTCAGTCACTCCTTCAGGAGCTTAATCACAAAATATCTTATAAAGTTTTCTAGCTATTTCATGTTTGAAAGTCAAGGTCTATTAAGGGCAGGAACAGTATCTTAGAATTATGCTATATTTTTGTTTGTTTAGAATATATCCAATGTTTTACTACTAAGAATTATGCTAATATAGTAAATAATTATTAAATAGAATCAATGGTATTTAGAAAGGGAACCCTGTAACCAGTAATGTAGACATATCTGCTATTCAATACCAGAAAATCAAAATAGCACCAATCTATTATTGATCAGACTGGGAAGTGTTAAATTATTTCTGGAACTCTTTGATTTGACACCTATTCACATAGAACTAGTTAAATGGAGGACTTCTTTAAGAAAGTTAGTTTAAAAAATAAACAAAAATCCTGACTTTTCATGTTACTTCTTGTCACAGACCTCAAGACTTAACAAAATACAAATTTATTTCTTTTGATGTAGACATTTAACTCTCTTATGAGACCTTATATCTCACTTGACCTCTAAAATTCTCTTTCATTTGACATTGACAAAACACTTTTCCCATTCTTTCAAGCACAGGCAAGAAAATCTAACTTTCTAAATCCCAATTCTTTTTTATACCCCTCTTTCAATCCTATGCAGCATTTCCTCTTGCTTTCATTTTTATTTTAAAAATTCTAGTTCAGGAGTGGAAATAAGAGAGGGCTGAATTTGAAAAAGAAATAGCTCTTACACTGGGAATGTTTTAACATCAAGTAGTGCACATTAATTTTATAGACAGCCAATTTTTTGTAGAACTTGTCACTAAATTTTCTTTCCCATTTTAACACACAAAAAAAGAATACTAACCAATAGATATTAGTGTTACCACTTTTAGCAATTGTTTCCACAAAAAGGATGCGCCAGAGCTGCAAAGTAACTGCACATTCCTGGATGTCCAACTGTGTCCATAATGACATAGAGTACATACCATGTCATTAAACCCAATGGAGGTGGAAGCCCTAATGAATAGATATAAATGTGGTTTTCATTATCTTGTAGTTTACTGACATTTACCAGCGGAGCATGTTTGGAAGTATATTAACTGAAATCTGTTCTCTAAACTATAGAATATACATGCATACACACATACACACACACACACACATATATATATATATATATACATATACATACATACATGATGGATATATAGATATAAAGATGTAGGTATATATTGATCTTTCCTCTGTGTGCTGCTATTTTTTTATCTAGTATGGAAACATTTGGACAAAAGTATTAACAACAATAATAATGCTCTCTTTCCTAATCTAATTCATTCCAACAGACATTTATAAACTATCTCTTGCATGGTAGGCACTGAGGATAAAAAAATATAAAACATTACTAAAAGAAAAACAAACAATGTAATCAGGGACATTATATTCTTTAAGGAGAAAATCACATTTACAAATATATACACACGCACATATTTTGTATATATATTTCAATAATTGAAAAAGCAGTGTCAAATAGGGAGATCAAGAAAGAGTACTCATGGGAGGTAGTAGATAAACTGAACCTTAATGAGGCAATACATTGGAGCCATGAGAGACTGCTTTTATAATTATGGTCTGGAGGCTGAAGTTGAAAAGCAGAAATAAGAAGTGGGTTGGTTTCACTGGCTATAGGAAGGGGGGTTATGTGAAATAAGAATGAATAAATAGGCTAAAGGAAGATTTGTGAAGAATCCTGAATGACAAACCCAGGTATCTATATTTTATCTCCTGGGCTACTGAGAGTCACTGAAGGTTCTCAAGAGGAGGGTCATGGGAAGATTTGCACATTGGAAATATTATTTTGATAGTTATGTATATGAATGCATTGGAGATAGAAGAGGCATGTGTAGCACCAATGCAATATTCACAGCACCAATAGGCATAATGAATATATCTGCATAGTGCTCGATTGCAAAATATAACATACTCTCCATATAGAAAACAGAAGTAAAACATTTATTGAGACACCAGAAACCTGAATCCCCAAACCAGTAAGCCAATTCCATTATAGAAGCAAAGAAATTAGTAAACCATGGAAGCACAGTCACAGTACCCTTTAGCCTTCCCACGAACCAATTGATATTTTCACAAGCCTGTCTCGCAGGGATGGTCTTCAAATTCCCTTGGGCTTATTAAGGGTCAGGGAAACCTTAAAATTCCCATTACCATTGCAGCACAAAGCTAGGAGTTCAAATAGTCCAGGCAAGAGGTAACCAGTATTTCAATAAGGGTCATGACTACATGAATGGAAAACAGATAGATTTAAAATATGTTGTGCAGAAAGAATAGATAAGATTTTATAATTCATCATATATAGGAGTTGAGGAAGAGGGAGTAAAAGTTGACTGTGAATTTGACTTATTAGAAGAATACTGGAACCATCAAAAAATTGTAGAGTTTGGAAGATGTTTATATTTTTGGTGGACAGCAATGTAGTGCTTGAGATGTCTGATTGCATATGTTCAACTGGTAAAATGATAACATGATGCAAATTCATGTTTTTATCTACATTAACAATTAGGTCCTAAATAAGAAAGAAAATTAAAGATTATTCTGGTCTACACAGTCTCCTAGTAGATTGAATATATTTCTTTATGTCAATACAACTAAACAAGGGCAGGGGAAATAAAGGCCCAGTTTCCCACTACAAATGGTATCGTAGAACATTTGTAAGTATAGAAACAAGTTGTGTTCAATTGTCTGAATAAAGTAGATAAAATGATTAATAAGCATTTATATGCATGTATTGTTCTAAGAGAATCAAAGTGTGATATTTGAGTATGAACAATTTAGTCCATTTTTCTTAATGGCTTTGAGGATGCATTAGATAAATGCAGGTCAGTGACTTTCAAAGCCAGAATCTGTCATGGGAAAATAATGTATTGAAAACCTATGAACTCGAGGTCCATTTGAGGCATATTGTCCTATAGAGTCTGGCTGGACAGGAACTGTTACTGAAGACACAGAAGAGTATAAAATAAATAGCAGCTAAGAACAAAGCAATCTAAAAACATATTAGTGGTAAATTGCCAATAATAAAAAAGATCTAATGATTTTAGTGATAAAGGAATGTACCAATGCATCTATTGAAGTAAAAGGTAGATTTTAATGACTTATTTTGTAGATTTTTGGAACTAGAAAGGAACATAGAGTTAAGTTCCTTTCTTTTAAAGGCAAATGAGGCCCAGAGAAGTAAATGCATTTGTGCAGGGCCACACAACTCAAACCCAAGTCTTCAAACTCTCAGTTCAGTGATCTTTCCCCGCCCACTATCTCCTCTTGTCAGAAAATCTGTTACCAGATGTAGAAAGAATATGGAGATCATTCAGTTATGTGTATTTTCTCTATATTACTTTCTCCATTTCATTTAGGTACAGTATTTTTAAGTAAGAGGAAGGGTAGGATATTCATATCACGCTCAAAATCTCTCCTTTCTACACTATGTCAAGGTACAGTTCTATCTTCTTCATTTTTCTACTTGTAGGTATGCCTCCTGGATTGGACATTGGGAAAACAAAGACAAAAAAAAAAATGGCACATTGCTTGCCACCAAGGAGCTTATGCTGTGTGGGGAGTAACAACACATACACACATATGCAAGAATTTCTCTATCCATCTATCTATCTATCTATCTATCTATCTATCTATCTATCTATCTATCTACAAAATGAATACAAGAAAATTGGGGGGAGGAAGGAGAATCAGGAAATAAAACCACGCCCCAACTCAGCTTTCAAAGGAACTAGGCATGCTATATGATGGAAGTGGGAAGGGAGTAATTCCAGGCATGGGGGAAAATGTGTGCATGTGCAAAGATAGTAGGAGTATCTTAGGAGAGAAAGCAGCAAAAATCTAGTTTATCAGAACCATGGGAATGGGAGTATTCCACAATATGTTTGAAGGGTTAAATTGAGAACTGGTTATGTATGACAGTCAATAAAAACTAAAGAGAATAACTTATTTCTTCTATTTTTTTTCTTTTTGGAGGGGGAAAGTAGGGCAGTTGGGATTAAGAGACTTGCCCAAGGTCACAGGCTAGTTTTGTGTTAAGTATCTGAGGTGGGATTTGAACTCAGGTCATCCTGACTCCAGGGCTGGCTCTATTCACTGCATCACCTAGCCACCCCAAGAATAATTTATTTCTGATCTTAGAACAATAGGGTGCTACTAGAAGGTGTTGGATAAGGGAATGATCCAGTCAGAATTGTTCCAAATCATTGCTGAATTTAGGAGAAAAGTGATGAGGACTTGAATTAGAATGCAATTTGCAATGAGGAGGCAGAAGGGAACAGAAGTGAGAAATGCTTCAGAGTCATAATTAAGATTTTTCAACTGTATATATATATATATATATATATATATATATATATATATATATATATATATATATATGCAATCACTCATATACATATGTACATATATATTCAGTTGCAAAATAGGTAGAAAGATATAGATGTGTATTGTGATTTTGTGTGTGTGTGTGTGTGTGTGTGTGTGTTTGTGTGTGTAGAGATATATAGGCTGAGGCAAAGCAAGCAGCTGAAGATAAATCTCAGGTTAAGAATCTAAGCAATTGCAATGATTTGGGGTCTTTGAAATAAGGAAATTAGAAAAAAGTATAGGTTTTTGGGAAAAGATAATAAGTTATTTTGAAGACATTGAATTAGAAGTTTCTATGGAATAAAAAGTTAAAAACATACAATTGGCCAATGGCAGTGTGAAAATTGATTTCAGGTCTGGTTTTATAGAACTGGGTGGGGGGGAGGTATCCATAGAAAAAATAACTAGTTAAGCAGTACCTGTCTATTAAAGTACATACTACATTCTAGACAACGTTCAACATTTAGGGGCATAAAGAAAAATATATGGATAGGTAGATGGATAGATAAATAGGTAGATAGATAGATAGAGATAGATAGATAGATAGATAGCACCCTCAAGGAGCTTCAGGAAGGAAATACAGAATGTACACATAAAGGTATACAAAATAAATTCAAGGTAATATTGAATGGAGATGATGATTGAATCCAGGGAAGATGATGAGACTATAAAATGAAACAGTATGGGAAGAAAAGAGGAAAGGAACAAAGACAGGCTTGGGGAACACCCATAATTAACCAGTATAAACAATTAAGAGACCTAGCAGAAGTAATTGAAAAGATGAAGCAACATGATCACATTCATATCATCCTTGTCCTGTTATCTGGTATTTAAGCTGTCCTGAATTACTTTCTTTTTTTTCCCAAATGCTTTATTAACTTCTGGTTTACATCATTCATTTCCATCAGATTTTGAGTTACAGTTTTTACCCCATTTTTCACTACCCCCATCCCAGAATAGTAGTTCCACAGGATATCCCCTCACCCCATTTGTGCTCTCCCATATCTTTTCCCATACCATCTTCAACTTTTTTCAGTAGGGCAAGGTGAATCTCTGTGCCCCAATGACTGTATATCTTTTTTTTTTCTTTTTGGAGGGCAATTGGGATTAAGTAACTTGCCCAAGGTCACACGGCTAGGTTTTTATTTCTGTGTGCATTAAGTGTCTGAGGCCGGAAGTGAACTCAGGTCCTTCTGACTCCAGGGCCAACGCTCTACTCACTGCACCACCTAGCTGCCCCTTCTGTATGTTGTAATTCCCAATTATATGTAAAATAATATTAATAATATATTTATATATTTTTAAACATTTCATTTTAAAATTGTGAATTGCAGATTCATTCCCTTCCTTGCTTGTCACCCATCCTTACTGGGAAGATAAGCAATTCAGTATATATTGTCCATGTGTAGTTATGCAAAACATTACCATAGTAGATATATTGTAAAAGATGGACTATATTTCTGTCCCTCCTATCCTACCTCCCACTTGGGCTATACCCTACTTTGATCCTGTCCCTTTTCACAAGTGGGTGCTTCCAACTTCCCTCCCCCCCTTCCCTCCTACCTTCCTTTCCATCATCCCGCCTCTCATCCCCTTCCCCCCTATTCTCCTGTAGGGTGAGATATCCTATTTGGTATGTGTGTCATTCTCTCCCTGATCCAAATTCAATGAGAATAAGGTTTTGCCTTTTTGCCTTCCTGTTCTTCCCCTCCCTTGAAACCATTTTCCCTTGCCTCTTCTATATGAGATAATTAATCCCAATCTGTCTCTCCCCATCTCCTCTTGTTATATTCCTCTCTCACCTCTTAATTTCACCTTTTAAGTATCATCCTTTCCTATTAAATACAACCTGTGCCCTCTTTGTATACCTGTAAACATTATACACATATACATACATACATACATATATACATACATATATATATATATGCACATAAGAATTCAAATGCCCATATACCCATCTTCAACTATTTTCATACTGAGAAAAGTATCATCAGTTACAGTTATCATTTTTCCATGTAGGAATGTAAATAGTTCAGCTTGGGTAAGTTCCTTTTGATTTCTTTTCCTTGATTATCTTCTCAAGCATCTCTTGCTTCTTGTGTCTGGATGTCAAATTTTCTATTCAATTCTGTTTTTTTTCCTCAAGAATGCTTGAAAGTAATCTATTCCACTGAATGACCATATTTTCCCCTGAAACATGATACTCAGTTTTGCTAGGTAGGTGATTCTTGGTTTTAATCCCAGGTCCTTTGACCTGCAAAACATCATATCCCAAGCCCTTCATTTCCTCAGTGTAGAAGCTGCCAGATTCTGTGTTATCCTGATTGTGTTTCCACAATATTGAAATTGTTTCTTCCTGGCTGCTTGTAGTATTTTCTCCTTGACCTGGGGATTCTGGAACCTGGCTATAATATTCCTGGGAGTTTTCTTTTTGGGATCTTTTTCAGGAGGTGATCTGTGGATTCTTTCAACCTCTATTTGCCCTCTGGATCTAAAACATCAGGGCAATTTTCCTTGAGAATTTCTTGAAGGGTGATTTCTAGGTTCCTTCCTTGATCATGGCTTTCAGGTAGTCCAATAATTTTTAAATTGTCTCTCCTGGATCTATTTTCCAGGTCAGTGGTTTTTCCCATGAGATATTTCACATTGGCTTCTAACCTTTTGTTTGTTTGGATCTGCTTAACAGCATCTTGATTTCTCATAAAGTCATTAGCTTCCATTTGCTCCAGTCTAAATCTGAAGGAATAAATCTCCTCAGTTAACTTCTGAGATTCTTTTTGCATCTGGCAAATTTGACTTCTTAAGGCATTCTTCTCCTCATTGCCCTTTTGAGCCTCCTTTGCCATTTGAGTTAGTCTATTTTTTAAGGTGATGTTTTCCTCAGTCAGGCTGTTGACCCTCATTTCATACTTTTCCTGCATCCTTCTCACTTCTCTTTCCAATTTTTCCTCCACTTTTCTTATTTGATTTTTAAAGTCCTTCTTAAGGTCCTCTATGGCCTGCAACCCACTCATGTTTTCCCCTGGGGCTTTTGGAGCAGGGCATCTGACCTCATAGTCCTTTTCCCACTCTATGCCCCCAAAATAGGAGTCTAGGGTTGCATTTTTCTGTTTCCTTTGCCTTGGCATGTTGCGACTTAATTACTTGACTTTTGGGCTTGTTGCCACACTATGGCTTTAAGGCCAGATAGAGGAATTTTTGTCCCGAAAGTGTGGGGGGGGCAACTTCCGTTTCTGGCAAGCTGTAAACCCACCCACAACTTCCACCCTAGATCACAATCCAGATCCAGGGAGGTTAAATCAAGAGCCATTATCCTCCAAGACCGATTGCTGGATCTCCCTACAGTTCGCAGGCCAGGAGCTGGAGCTGCCTTGGAAAACTACAAAATGGTGTGTCTCCTCAGTGGCTTCTAGCCCCCAGGGGAGGGAGCCCACTCATTCCCCAAATACTGGTCCCAAAGTCCATAGGACAATAACCTCTTACTTTGTCCTAGGCATGTCTGTGTTGATAATTCTGGAGTCGCCACAGCTGCTGGTGTTCTGGGGTCTCACCAACTGGCTGCTGGCCCTGCTGCCCTGGGGCTAAAACCTCGGCTCACAGGGACCTGGGCTCCGCTCAGCTCGGCTCCCTGCTTTCTGCGGGCTGTACCCTGCCGGCTCCCAGACCACTGCGCTGGTCCTTCCTGCAGGGCTGCTGGGTTGTCTTCAGTGGGAGGTTAGCTTCTCTGTGTCGTTCTTTGGGTGCTGAGGCTCCAGAATTTGTTCAGAGTCCCCTTTTACATAGGTTGGGGGGAATCTGGGGGCAGAGTGGCTTGGATGAGCTGTTTCTACTCCGCCATCTTGTCTCTGCCCCCTCCCTGAGAATTTCTTAAAGGACAATTTCTAGGTTCTTTCTATGGTCATGGTTTTCAGGTAGTCCAATAATTTTTAAATGATCTCTCCTGGATCTATTTTCCAGTTCAGTGGTTTTTCCCATGAGATATTTCACATTGCAGTCTATTTTTTCATTTGTTTGGATCTGCTTAATAGCATCTTGATTTCTTATAAAGTCACTATCTTCCATTTGCTCCTGTCTAATTCTGAAGGAATAATTCTCCTCACTGAGCTTTTGAGATTCTTTTTCAATCTGGCAAATTTGACTCTTTAAGGCATTTTTTCTCCTCATTGCCTTTTTTAGCCTCTTTTACCATTTTAGTTAGTCTATTTTTTAAGGAGTTATTTTCCTCAGTCAGGCTGTTGACTCTCATTTCATATTTTTCTTGCATCTTTTTCATTTCCCTTCCCAATTTTTACTGCACTTCTCTTATCTGCATCTTAATGTCCTCTGTGGCCTGTAACCAGCTCGTATTTTTGTTTGGGGCTTTTGGTGCCAGAGTTCTGACCTCCAGTCCTCCTCCTGTTCTGTGCTTTGATCCTCTTTGCCCCGAAAATATGAGTCTAATGTTGAATTTTTCTGTTTATTTTGTTTCCTTTGCCTAGACATTTTGCCACTAAATTGCTTTGACTTTTTCCCCCAGACAGAGTAGCTTCCTTCCCAAACATTGGGGCTTTCTCAGCTGCTGGAGGTATTTGTTGGGTTCCCTCTCTGAAGTTTCCACACACTCTGGCAAGCTGGTCACACACCCGAGACCCCAATTCAGATCCAAGAAGGTTGAAGCAAAAATGCTTACCCACCCAGACTGATCATTGGATCCCCCTACAGTGCACAGGCCAGGAGCTGAACCTGCAACATGGCAGGCTACATCGCCTCTAATCAGTGGCTTCTCGCCCCTAAGGGAAAGAGGCTCATGAGCTCTCCCAACCAGTCCCAAAGTCCATAGGGCACTGACCTCTCACTTTGTGCTAGGCATCTATTTGTTGGTAATTCTAGAAATGCCACAGCTGCTGGTGATCTGGAGTCCCTCCAACCTGCTGCTGGTCTGGCTACCCTGGGGCTAAAACCTCTGACTCAAGCAGGCCTGGGCTAGGCTCCCAGCATGCTGTGCTGGCTGCTCCGTCCTGGGTTGCTGGGCTGTCCTCAGGGGGAGCTTAGCTTCTCTGTGCCATTTTGTGCATTCTTTATCTCCAGAGCTTGTTCAGAGTTCCCTTTTACATAAATTTGGAAGTTTTGTGAGCAAGAGCTCTGTGAAATGCTTTTACTATTCTGCCATCTTCCCTGAATTACTTTCAGTGACATCTTAGAAGATGAAGTCATTTTTGTACACCTTTGTATTCATTCACAATCATAAAAATTAAAAGAAAACTAGTCAACGGGCGATATTCCAGTTATTATTCTTTCTGAACTCAAAATAAAATGAAAAGAGCATGATCATGGTGATGATGATTGTAGTAGTGATGTTTATAGCAAATAATATAAGCTTGCTTTCATATGGTGTTTTAAGTTTTGTAAAGTACTTTATATTGGATGATAGATTTAGACTTCTAAAGGATTTCAGATGTCATTTATCTAAATAACCACATTTAACAAAGAACCTGAGGACTAGAGATATGAAATCATTTGCCTTAAGCCATCTAGGTAGTAAGTGGCAAAAAAGGAAGAGAATTGGAACCTATGTGCACTAATTCAAATCTAAGGTACAATCTGTTATTCTACACTACATTCATTACCTTAATCTGAAGTATCCTTATTAAGTGTGAGTTTCAAGTGATTGCCATTTATCGCTCTGTCTCTGTCCTCTGTCTCTCTTTTTCCTGCATGTCTTGTTTTTTCGTTTACGATGGAAGTTTATAATACATTATAATTCACAGAGCATGCTTTGCTTTTCTCAGTTTGGTGTCTTTAAGATATTATTGATTTGCTTCATTTTCAAAGACTTTAAAATATGAAGTAACCCCTTGTAGAGACAACTTGCAGTATGTGTCTTTGGGTCTTGCATTTTAGAAGTTATAACTGCAATTTTTTATTAAAATAAATTCCTCAGTGTATTTTAGAAGAGCAAAATGTATTTCCTTCATGTCTTCAAAGCCCATAGTTACAACCAAAAACATGAAAAAGCTTTTGGCCTCAGGCCAAAGCATGGTGAATTTCTGGACAAAAAAGGTGAAATTTTCAGAGTTCTAAGCATGTGAAAATAAAGATATAAGGCAGATCATTTTGCAATTGTAACTACACCTGTCACTGCACATGACAGTTCTAATGAATGTGGTCCCTCCTGAGTCTTGTGGAAAATGAGATGTGAATCTCATGAGGCCTTCTCAGTGAGTAGAAATTTTAAATACTTCTGTATTTTGGTGTCTATATGCAGTTTGGCATTTGGTTGTGTTATTGTTCATCCTAGAGCTCTATCATCATTAATAATAACATTCATTGAGCAACAACAATGTACTAGGCACTAAAATGTAGTGCTACATACCAAGGGCAATACAAATCTTGTCTAGTTTACTGAATATAGTTCACATCATTATGTGCTATTTCTGTTCTGATAATTCAAATCATTGAAGATATCATATGTCTGTTGTATTCACAGACGGATGTCATTAGAAGCTACTAAATATTATTTGTGATGTTATAGAAGATGTTGAGGCACCATGGCTTAGGCAATAAGAGCTGATAGTGAGAATGAACTGGCTTCCAATTCTGTCTCTGACAGAAATTAGATGTTTGACTTTTAGAAAACGACTGAGCTTAAATGACACTTAAAATGTTTCTCAGTCACACTGGGAAACCACCATGTTGAAATAATAAAATGTTCCTGTATTCAGTTATGTAGGACAACTGAAGTCCTTGAAAACTTGAAAAGGCAAAGATTATACAATTTTAGAAAAAAAAAAAGAAAAAATATACCCTGATCATTTAATAGTTGTTATAAATCAACAATTCCTGACTTCTCTCTCTCTCTCTCTCTCTCTCTCTCTCTCTCTTTCTCTTTCTTTCTCTCATACACACACACACACCACACACATACACATATATACACATATATAATATAGACACATATATATATATGTATATATGTGTGTGTATACATATACCTGTACATATTCATCTATAAAGATAGACATATATATGCAATATAGTCATATAGAGAGAATTTATATCCATTTCAGTTATCAGTTGGTTCTGTCTTAGAGAACTAATTTCAAATCTTTGAAAAAATATCCCAGTCTATATTAGATTTCAAATCAAACATATTGAATCCATATCCCAGCTTTGCCATTTCTTTTCTGTATGGTCTTTATCATCTTACTTAAATTCTTTGATTCTGAATTTTGATCTTTTACAAAAATAAGTGGTTTGGACAGGATGATCTACAAGATCCCTTCCCACTTTAATATCTATGATTCTATGAACTTTTTGTCTTGAATAACAATAATATTTTTATTAAGGACAAGGAGTTCAATTTGTCAATTTGTCAATTTGTCAAATCTTATGTCCCACAATTGTGGTACAACAGATTAATTCCAGAAGACACTATTTCTACATTCTGAGTGAGATTTTAAAGCAAGGCACAGTATTAACTTAAGTACACAGAGAAGTGTTTAACCCAAACATGTGAGGTAATAATATTAATGTAAATTTAAGGTGAGTTGAGGGGTAAGATTTCAGGCCTTAGTACTTTCACAAAGAGATCTGAATTCTTGCAACCTATCTCAGGACCTGAAAAACCAATAATTCTTCTAAGGATGTGTTATAGCACAAGGTCAAAGATCATGGTGGTGAGTCCAGTGAAAAATGGTAATAATTTAAAACTAATATTTTGGCATTCTAAGTTTTTGTAAGTCCTTCCTCCAAGTACCCTTCCCAGTACCATGATTAAACTTGAAAAGTTGTTGTATTAGATCACTGTCTTTAGATCCAGGGTACCTGGTTTTGAATTTCGTTAAGCTACTTACTATCTAATATGAAATTAATATAATAATAATAGCTATCATTCATGTAGTGCTTTAAGGTTTTAAAAGTATCTCATTTTATCCTAACAACAACTTTGGGTGTTAGATGCTATTAAGCCCATTTTATAGATGAAGAAACTGAGGTTAATTGACTTTCTGAGAGTCACACAGCAAGCTAGTATCTGAGACCAGATCTGATCTCAAGAATTTTCACTTCATTTCTAGTGCTCTGACCATTGAGGCAGCTAGTTACTTCAACTTTTTTGGCTCAAGAGGGTTTCTACTGGTTAGTCTTCTGACTCTGGCTTCTCGGTCTAGGCTGTGAGTTAAGACACTTCATGGTAGCTTTTGTAAATGATACTGCATAAGCTTTAACCATGTTTATCCAATCAAGGAAGAAGTATATATGTGTCTCGGGAATATTAATTAGGTCAGAATGATTGCCTATAACTTATCTGCACTTCCCCTTAAGTAGAAACACTTATATTTAGGAACACTTATGAGACCAAAGACATTCCATTATGGTCAATTCTAAGACTGATAAAATAAGCACAGCCTTTTAGATAACCAAGAGAAGAGAATGAAAGAGTTAAAAAAAATCCCTTAAATAGACAGGGATGATGTAAATAGGAAAACCCTCATAAGAGTAGTGGATGATAAAGACAAAGTCAGTATGCCTTTGTTCACCATAATCTTCACCATTATTGATCAAGAACCTGCCTTGAAATTAGGGCATTCAAGACTTTTGTGTCAAACCTGTTTTTCAAATAGTTAACTGGGACATTCCCAATTTGTATGAGAATCTGGTACACTCATGTAGACCACCTGAAAAAACTATAAAAAGGTTCAGAATTCTGAAAAGTGTGGTAGTTTGGAGACTGCTTATTCTAGGCTTCATTAGTACAATTTGCAAATAAAGACAAGAAATGCTTTAAGAAATGAATCACACCAGTATCTTTTAAAAGTTATTTTATTATTTATATATTTATTATATATTACCATTATATATACATTATATATATTTAAGTTACTTTAAGTTTTTTTTTTCTATTTGGAAAACTCCTTCTATTTATGTTGTTAGAGGAGCAAAGGAAGAAATATAGAGCTTTTTAGGGGCATGTTCTTGATTTAGCATATTAAAATTCACTGGAAAACAATGAATTTTTATTTTCTAAACAGATTTTCAGCGAATATTTCAAATATGGTTGCTTCTTCAGTCCTATAAAAATAGGATGAGAAGAAAAAACTATCATGTTATCCAAAAGAGTCTTAAAAAATATAAGAAGAAAATTTGGGTTCCTTGAAGAAGGATCTTGGAATCAATTAGCATGGTAGGATTAATGTCATGAAGACTATCATTACACTCACCACCCTGACACTAACCCAGCATTACTGGTTTTACAATCTTCTCTTTGATACTTTATAACAGTGCAACCATTTTCCAGAAAAAATATATGCCTAAAGGAATGCAGAATTATTAAAATATGTGACTTAAAACCACTTCAGTAACCATCTTTAATGCAGTTGAAACCTTAAAGAAGGGGCCTTTTTACCTGGCGACATTATGGACCACACACTCTGCTTTGGCTATCATCTTGCCTCACAGTTGCCCTCAACTAACTCTGGATCTACCCTTTCCTCTTAGTATTCCCTTCCCTTCAGCTATTACATTATCTTCTCACAACCAAAAAGCAGATGGACAAAGGAAAGGCATGCAACATTCTAGTCCACAACTACTCTCATCAATACAATGATCTAAAACACTTCCAAGGAGCCCATCGTGAAAAATGCTATCTTTTTCCAGAGAAAGATCTGATTGCTGATTACTTAATGCTGAGTGCAGAGTGAAATGTAATGTTCTCTCTCTGTATATAGATAGATAGACAGATAGATAGATATACATATACATATATACTTTTGCAACATGACTAATATGGAAATGTACTTTCAGTGATTTCACATAATAAAATTGATATCATATTACCTGTCTTTTCAATGGCTCAAGGAGATTCTAGAGGAAAGGAGAGAATTATGGACTCAAAAATCTTTGAATAAATGTAAAAATGTAAAAATAAATAAATAATGTTGTTTTAAAAGTAGGAAATTTAGTTTTGTTCATTCTGAATGTTGATGTCTGAATTCACAAAGCTTCATTCTCTTTAACAGGAAGAAGATAAGAGTTATTTCAGAGGCGAGATTTTGCTTCATCTGTACATTAAAGAAGAAAAATCATTTTTGATCACTGTCTAAATGGAATTAAGAAAGCAACTATTCCAATAATTTGTTGACTTGTAGGATAGGCCCCAGCACCCACAGAACGACACAGAGAAGCTGACCGCCCACTGAGGACAGCCCAGCAGCCCTGCAGGGAGGGTCAGCACAGTCCTCTGGTACCAGGCTGGCCAGGCTACCAGCCAGCTGGAGGGACCCCAGAATACCAGCAGGTGTGGCGATTCCAGAATTATCAACACAGACATGCCTAGGACAAAGTAAAAGGTTAGTGCTCTATGGACTTTGGGACCAGTATTTGGGGAAGGCGCTGACTTCCTCCCCTGGGGGCTAGGAGCCTCTGAGGAGACACTCGCCATTTTGCAGATTCAGTGGCAGCATCTGCTCCTGGCCTGAACTGTAGGGAGATCCAGTGATCAGTCCTGGATGTTAATCGCTCTTGCTTTAACCTGCTTGGATATGGATTGTGATCTGGGGGGAGGTCTGGGGTGGGCATCCACCTTGCCAGAAAAGGCAGTGGTGAAGACCCGAACGTTTGGGACAGAAGCTCCCCTGTTTGGTGGCAGAGCCCTACTGTGGCAACAAACCCAAAAGTCAAGTAATTAAATTGCAACATGCCTAGGCAAAGGAAACAAAATAAACAGACCTTAAGAAGCAGATAAGAGAAGTTGAGGAAAAATTGGGAAGAGAAATGAGAAGGATGCAGAAAAAGTATGAAATGAGAGTCAACACCCTGAATTAGGAAAATAACACCTTAAGAAATAGAATAACTCAAATGGCAAAAGAAGCTCAGAAAGGCAATGAGGAGAAGAATCCCTTAAAAAGCCAAAATTGCCAGATGGAAAAAGAATCTCAAAAGCTCACTGAGGAGATTAATTCCTTCAGAGTTATACTGGAGCAAATGGAAGCTAATGTCTTTATGAGAAATCGAGATGCTGTTAAGCAGATCCAAACAAATGAAAGATTAGAAGGCTATGTGAAATATCTCATGGGAAAAACCACTGACCTAGAAAATAGATCTAGGAGAGATAATTTAAAAATTATTGGACTACCTGAAAACCATGATCAAAGAAAGAACCTAGAAATCACCCTTCAAGAAATTCTCAAGGAAAACTGCCCTGATGTTTTAGATCCAGAGGGCAAAATAGAGGTTGAAAGAATCCACCGATCACCTCCTGAAAAAGATCCCAAAAAGAAAACTCCCAGGAATATTATGGCCAGGTTCCAGAATCCCCAGATCAAGGAGAAAATACTACAAGCAGCCAGGAAGAAATAATTTCAATATTGTGGAAACACAATCAGAATAGCCCAGGACCTGGCAGCTTCTACACTGAGGGATCGAAGGGCATGGAATATGATATTCCAGAGGGCAAAGAGCTGGGAATGAACCCAAGGGTCACCTACCCAGCAAAACTGAGTATTTTGTTTCAGGGGAAAATATGGTCATTCAGTGGAATAGAGGACTTTCAAGCATTCTTTTTTTTTTTTTTTTAAAGCAATTGGGGTTAAGTAACTTGCTCAAGGTTACACGGCTAGTCATTTGATTTATGCATGGGTGCTCATTTTCTGAGGCCGGATCTGATCTCGGGTCATCCAAACTCCGAGGCCGGCGCTCTTACTCACTGCGCCACTTAGCCGCCCCTTTAGGGCAATTGGGGTTAAGTAACTTGCCCAAGGTTACACGGCTAGGTTTTTGTTTGTGCGGATTAGGTGTCGGAGGCCGGCTCCGAACTCAGGTCCTTCTGATTCCAGGGCCGGCGCTCTATTCACTGCGCCACCTAGCCGCCCCTACTTTCAAGCATTCTTGAGGAAAAAAAAAACAGTTGAATAGAAAATTTGACATCCAGACACAAGAAGCAAGAGATGCTTGAGAAGGTAATCAGGGAAAAGAAATCAAAAGGAACTTATCCAAGTTGAAGTATTTACATTCCTATATGGAAAAACAATAACTGTGACTGTTGAAACCTTTCTCAGTATGAAAACAATTGAAGAAGGGTATATGGGCATATGAATATATATGTAAATGTATGTATATATGTTTACAGTTATACATGGATAGAGGGCACAGGTTGAATCTAGTGGGAAGGGATGATAATTAAGGGGTGAAGTTAAGAGGTGAGAGAGGAGAGTGGCAAGAAGAGATGGGGAGAGACAGGGTAGGGTAAACTATCTCATGTAGAAGAAGCAAGGGGAAGTGGCTGCAGGGGAGGGGAAGAACAGGAAGGCAAAAAGGCAAAACCATATTCTCATTGAATCTGCCTCAGTGAGAGAAAGACATACATACTACATGGAATGTTTCACCCTGCTTCAGAGTAGGGGTAAGGGATATGAGAGGGGGCATGATGGAGGGGAGGGCATTCTGGGGTGAGGGGAGGTTGGAAGTACCCCCTTTTGAAAAGGGACTGGATCAAAGTGGGGAATGGACCAGGTGGGGGGTGCGATGGGTGGGAGGGAATTATAAGCAGCCTTTCACAATATATCTACTATGGTAATGTCTTGCATAGCTATACATGTACAACACATACTGAATTGCTTATCTTCCCAGAGGGAATGGGTGACAAGGGAAGAAGGGAACGGGTCTGAAATTCGAGGTTTTAAAATTTAATGTCTCAAATATATATGAATACTATTATTAATACTATTTTGCATGTAATTGGGAGATAAAATGTTCAGGCACTGGGGCCCAGAGACTCACCTAGCCCTAATGGTAAAGTGGAAGGGGGTATGGGAGAAGATATGGGAGAGAGCAGATTGGATGAGGGGATATCTTGTGGGACTGCTATTCTGGGGTGCTGGTTAGGGAAGAAATGGGGAAAAATTGTAACTCAAAATCTGGCGGAAATGAAAGATGTAAACCAGAAATTTATAAAACATTTGTTAAAAAAAGGAATTGTAGGATAATACATTTATAATGAATATATATGTAGCCTAGTTGAGAATTGTAGGATAATAAATTTAATTTATTGTGAATATATATAATATCTTAGTAGAGGCAATCTAGAGACAGGGATACCTATGAGTGAATTCTATTTTACATATTTGAGATTAGACAGTCCCTTAACCTTGTTAAAATGAGGATTGTCAGTGTTATTTCAATTATCTTAGGAACCTTGCCTAACGTCTCAAAAGTCAACTTTCTATCCATTTCTTCTTGCTATTTATCATTATTTTTACATTTGATTCAATGAAACTGCTTTATAGGATATTGAAAGAAAAGAACTAATAGTTGTTTTGTAACTGCTTAGGAAATCTCAGGAATTTTGCATGGTGAATATATGTCAAAGGACATGATTTTACCTGAGGAGTATTCAAATTCATGTAATAATTAGCAGAACTTCAATTTTATGTTTGTCTAAAATCTGAAGTATATGTGCTGACTGTAGATTGCATAAGTAGTGCTTGAAGGCTTAATAAGATCAGCATCTTTTTTGCTGAAGAGTGATAAATTACATTGGTATACCATTAACTGTCGAAACCTATCAGTTAAGTTGTTTTGGGGTAGAGATGTATGTTTGTGGGTGAATTATTTACACCAGCAAAATTACTAATTTTTTATTTTACTTTATTTTATTTTATTTTATTTTATTTTATTTTATTTTATTTCATTTTATTTTTGCCTTTTGGAGGGGGACAGGCAGGGTAGTTAAAAGTGACTTGCCTAGGTCACACAGCTAATAAGCATTAAGTGTCTGAGGCTGGATTTGAACTCAGGTCCTGTAGACTCAAGGGCTGTTGCTCCATTCACTGCAACACTTAGCCACTCCTAATCTTTGAAATTTTAAAATAAATTTTGGAGTACCTTTCCCAGATCTTGATTATTAGTTCTCTACTTACAAAATGTGCCTGTTCTATGTTTACTTTCTTCTTCTTTTCTAGGAAACTTCTATCTAATCTAATAAAATTGTGTAATTTAATGTGATAAGTATTTGTTTACATATGCTAATGTGTTAATTGCAAGAATAAACATTTTACAAGGTATCACCACATTAATAAGTATTAATTGAACAAATAAACTTAGTGAAACAGGGTTAATTAACACACTTGCATTTTATAAAGGACCTTCTAGAGACATTGCCTTAATCGCTTGAATCATTCCTTCTCTCCCTTCAGTGGTAATTCCATTCACACCTCCTTTTCCTGTGCAATTCTTGTGCATTTTTATCTGCTTGTTTTGTTTTATTTTGTTTCATTTTCCTATAAATCCTCTGAGGGAAGGGGGGGGGGCGGTCCTTCTAAGACTGGAGGTCTTGTTTTCATTCTCACTGACTTGATAAAATGGTTGGAATTTCAATATTATGAAAATGGAATATTTTGTGTTCATTCAAATCACATTAGATGGGCACCTGTATATATGTGAAGTTTTGTAACTAGGGAATTGATCTTTATGCCTCACTTTTAATCCTCTCAGATGAAACCAACAAAAAAACACAATTGAAAAAGAAATTGGGTTGGAATAATTATTTTTATACAGCCACTCTAATCCCCTGGCTTTTAAAGGTCATGGGTCTCTCATTTAATTGGATCCACTTAGACTTTCCTTTCTTTAAAAACAAAATAAGCAAATAAGAGGACAAAGATGCCAAAAATACATTTTAAAATTTCTCATACTCCATGTAAGTGACCTGAATTAGGAAAGCATAGATGTAGCAGCAAGCACCACAATATCCCCAGGTTAGCTGCCAATACAGGTTCTTAGATCTGCTTTTCTAAAGGAAAGCAACTCAAAACGGGTTAACAAGCTTACTTTAATCAATCAAACATATATCATTTACCTTGTTCAGGGGAAAAAGGTCAGCACCCTGAGCTTCAAAGTATACAGACAGAACTTTCAATACAGAGAAACAAACAGCTCAAACAGGCATCCTTCCAAACTTCCCAACCATTACATCAGTACCAAATCACCATTACCAGAAAGGGATGCATCAACATCTGGATTTTCAAAGCTGGACGGCTCTCAATGGCTGCCCAGAGTCTCATCTGGTGAAACCACACAACACTTCTCAAAGTGAGCCCCAAACCAAAGCCTCACAGCAGGGATTATATAGCCTTCTCCAGGCTCAGAGAATATCACAGCCCTCTTGACCCACTGTACAATCACAAAGCAATAAGGTGTGGGCATTCCTGAAAACCAAGTACATGGTCAAAGTCTTCCACTCATGGGGCAAAGTCTTGATTAACTCAGTTAGTCACTTATCAGTAACAGTATCTCAAAGTACACAAAGTACAATCAGTCACTTATTCAGCAAAGTCTTATTAAGTATGCCCATAACATAGACAATTTACATTTGAATTAGCACATAAACATCTCTTAGGTCACGTTCTCAAGTTACTTAACTATTAAGTTACCGTATTGGCCACTGGGCCTTAAACAGAAAGCACATAGCATTATCACATCAATTCAAAACAAGAGTACAAATAAAGTTCTCTTGGGACGAGGGGGGTGTCCTTCCCCTCCCATTGCTCCAGCCCCTGCTTCCAAGTCCAGAGAGGGAGGCTGGGCAACAAAACCAACAGAGGGTCCTTGGGGGGTCATAACTCTTTACCCCACCCACCATAGTCACAAGTCCATCCTCCCCCCTGGTCCCAAACTGTGGGATGCAGCAAGGAAACACATTCATTGCCCTTGCTTTTCCATACAGTCCTTATCTTGTCCTGTGGCTGAATTCCCAACTCCTGGGTTCCTTCTCCTCCAGCAGAAGGCAGCACCTCCTGGCTTCTCCACAGGTCTCCATGCAGGCAGCTCCCCATTCCTGCTCTCAGCTCAGTGAAGTCAGCATGCAGGCCATTCTTCTCTCCTCCTCCATGGCTCCACAGAATGACAGCTACCACAATTGGGAAATAGACAATTATCCCAGCCCCCATACTTTCACTCAGCAGATCCCATCCTTGTCGCCATTTTGTAGCAGCAGCACCCCAACATGCCCAGGGTGGCTGCCAACACAGGTTCTTAGATCTGCTTTTCTAAGTATACAGATGGAACTTACAAGACAGAGAAACAAACAGATCAAATAGGCAGGCTTCCAAACTGCCCAACCATTACATCAATACCAAATCACAGTTACCAGAGAGGGAAGTATCAACATCTGGGTTTTCAAAGCTGGGGCATTCTTAACAGCTGCCCCAAGGGCAGAAATAGGGAGGTTGCTTGTTGACTTTTGTTATTTTAGATGATAATAATTCAAAAGTGTAATTGAATTGTCTTCTTAATATATGAATAATTACTTCTTTCTCTTCCTCCATTCAACAGAAACTACAATTATGTATAACCCTAACAATTAATAACTTGAATGAATTTGCTGTATTTTCTTCCTGATCATGTCTTACTTTACTGAAAATTATCTCAATTATATATTGTCAAAAGATACTCCAGTTGCCTCCATTTCCCTGCTTTGACAATGATATCTCGACATCCACCAAGAGTTGAATGTATTGTGAGATATACCCCACCATAACCAAAAACCAAACCTTCACAAAACTGTGTAATGTGTGTGGCTATCTTAATGTCTCAAAAAATAATTCCCACAGTCTAAGACTTTAAATGACAATCTCTTCTAAGAAGCAATCCCAGTTTTTGCACAAGCAATCAATTTTCAATAAATACCTAGAGGTTTATGATGGCAAGCAGTGACTCATTTCCTCAGTGGTCAATCTTTATAGGCAATGGAGTTAGTTTATTACTATTTTAATGGCCAAAAACTGAGAGACTGGCTAGTTGTTAACAGCCTGAAAAGGCACACTGGCCTTCAGTGTAACTGGTAATGTCCTCATTCCCAAAGAGTGGAGGTTGCAAAATTACTTTAAGAATTAAGTGAACCTAAATGGTATTAGCTATTCCCTTTGGGATAACACATGGATCCATGCCAAAAAAGAACACATTTTTGTACTATGTACTAAAAGTTTCTCCTCCCAAGCATATGGTGACTGGAGGTATTGGAGCGTGTTGATTTAGTTCTGCTTGGGAATCCAACTGAAATCCCTGACAGTAGGCTGCATTACTAAACTTTAGTGCTGTCAGCTATTTAGGCACAAATCTAAGCTTAGTAAAACAGGGACTGATGGGTTTGAAAGAGTACAGCTATCTATTGGTTTATACAGATCAGTATTTGATTTGTAAGTTAGTGATACAAGTTCTGGTCTCCAGAGGATGTACTTTTTTAAGTGTTTCAATATTTCAGGCTGCAGTAAATGGTTATATGCATTGCTAATGAGTTTTACTAGCTTTCAAATATTAAACATTTAAGATTAGAAAATTGATACTATCCCCTAAAATGGCTGCTGGGAAAGATATTAAGTGTTACTAATCAATAAAATTCATTTGGTTGTGCAAATATGTACAGAATAGACTTCTTATCTGTGCATAAAATTTATCATGGGAAACCAGTGAAGTAGTGGTTTATCAAGTCTTTCTGATGAAACCTTAACAAGAAAGAAATAGTGGCCATATGAAGGGAATATTACGGAGTTAAAGACAAATGAAATATATCGTGTCACTTCCCATGCAATTGTGTAATATAATAGACTGAAAATTATCAGGAAGAAATTAAATAGATCAGCAGTACTGTTTCTTTGCTGCTAATTCTATATTTGTTCCTTTAAGCATGAAGTATTTATTAGTTCAATAAGCATTAGTGAAATCATTTTTTCAACAACCATTTATTAATGCCTACTATGTGCATGAGGCATTCATATAGGCAGCATGGTGTAGCATATTTTGAGTCTTTTGGGAAGATCTAGGATCAAATCTGGCATCTGAGATGCAGTGGCCATGTGAAGCTGGACAAAAAGTTTAACCAATCAATACCCTAAACAATTCCAAAAGAACCAATTGTGCAGCATTTGCTAATTTGCACTGGGAGCAGAAATTTTCTCTCTAAGAATTCTATACTGCCATGAAATCATAGGTCCACTCCTGAGAGATATGGAGAGGGAGGGAAGGAGGGAGAAAGAAAGAGAGAGAGAAAGTGAAAGAGAGAGAGAGAGAGGAAGAGACAGAAAAACAGAAAAAGAGAAAAACAGAGAGATGACAGTGCTAATGGAAAACAAAAAGAGAGATCCCTAAGGGTGGCCTCCTGATGCAGTGAATAGAGCTCTGGCCCTAGAGTCAGGAGGACCTGAGTTCAAATTCAGTCTCAGATACTTAACACTTACTAGCCCTGTGACTTTGGGCAAGTCACTTAACCCTAATTGTCTTTCCTTCCCCCCACCTCTGAAAAAGCAAAAAAATTCCTATCCTCAAGGAGCTTACTTTCTTTTATTATTTTGTGCGTGTGTGAAATGGTTAAATATTTTTCCAGTTATGCATAAAAAAGTTTTTCATGTTCATTTAAAAAAATTGAGTTCCAAATTCTCTGCACACTTAGTCCCTTCTGTCCTTTTTGCTAATGCAAGCAATTTGATATGAGTTATAGAGGGGCAGTCGTGCAAAACATATTTCCATATTAGTCAGGTTGTGAAAAAATGGGCAAAAAAGGAAAAAAATAAAAAAAATATGCTTCCATCTGCATATTAAGAAACCATCAATTCTTTCTTTGGAGGTAGATACTATTTTTCATACATCCTTCAGATACATCATGGATCATGTATTGCTGAGAATAGCTAAGTCATTCACAGTTGATCTTCATACAATATTGCTGTAAGGTGTGCAATATTCTGTTGGTTCTGCTTTTTTCACTTTGTATCTGTCCATGTGAATATAGGATTTTCTAAGAGTTTTTATATCATAATATTATTCCACCATAATGACATACACTAACTTGTTCAGCCGTTTGCCAATTACTGGGCATCCTCTCAGTTTCCTTTTCTTTTTCACTGCAAAAGGAGATCCCAAAAATATTTTGTACATATGGATTTTTTTTCCTTTAAAAAATACTTTTTTGGATACATACCTAGTGGTGATGTTGTTGGATCAAAAGGTATGCATGATTTTATAGACCTTTGGACACAGATCCTAATTGCATCAGTACATGACTCCACCAATAGTGCATAGTCTCTCAATTGTCCTATATTGCCTCCAACAGTTGTCGTTTTCCTTTTCTTTTATGATATCCAATCTGATAAGTGTGGGATGGTAACTCAGAGTTGTTTTAATATGCATTTCTCTAATCAATAGTGGTTTAGAAGATTTATGAAGGGGGGAGACTTTAAAATGCAAAATGGATAATTTTGATTACATTAAATTGTAAAGTTTCTGTACAAAGTCAATGTAACCAAGATTAAGAGGGAAGTGGAAAATTTGGAAAGAATTTTTATAACTAATGTCTCTGATAAAGGTCTCATTTCTAAAATATACAGAGAATTGAGTCAAATCTATAAGAACACAAGTCATTCCCAATTGACAAATGGTCAAAGGATATGAACAGGCAGTTTTCAGAAGAAGAAATTAAAGATATATATAATATAAACCTATGAAAAATGCTCTAAATCACTATTGATTAGAGAAATGCAAATCAAAGTAACTCTGAGGTACCACATCTCATCGATCAGATTGGCTAAGATGACCAAACAGGAAAATGACAAATACTGGAGAGGATATGGAGAAATTGGAACACTAATGCATTATTGGTGGAGTTGTGTACTGATTCATCCATTCTAAGTAGCAATCTGGAACTATGCCCAAAGGGTGACAAGTAATTTCATACCCTTTGATCCAGCAATATTGCTTCTATGGTTGTATCCCAAAGAGATCATAGAAGTGGGAGGAAGACCCATATGTACAAAAATATTTATACCAACTCTTTTTGTGGTGGCAAAGAACTGGAAATTAAGGGGATGCCCATTAATTGGGTAATGGCTAAACAAGTTGTGGCATATGAATGTAATGGAATACTATTGTGCTATAAGAAATGAGGAGTAGATGGACTTCATATTTACCTGGAGAGGCTTATATGAACTGATGCTGAGTGAGAAGAGCAGAACCAGGAGAAATCTGTACACAGTTACAGACACAACTTATGTGTGAAGACCAACTTTTATACACTGGACTCTTCTCAGCAATGCAGGACTGTAAGACAATTACAAAAGACTCATGATGGAGAGAGATGTCTACATTCAGAGAAAGAACTAGAAAGAACAGAGTTTGAATGCAGATTGAAACAAACTACCTGCTCTATTTCTTTTTCTTGTTTGGTTTAGTTTCCTCTTTCCCATTGTTCATTCCATCTATTACAATCCTTAATAACCTGACTAATGTCTAATGTGAAAGTATTTTCAGATCCTGTACTTTATTGCATGCCACCATTGGGGGTGGGGGAAAGAAAGGGGGCAAAGTTTGAAACTCAGAGAATTGTGGAACTGAATCTTGTAAACTAAAAGTAAACAAACAAATTAATAAAAACAAAAAAAAGAAAAGAAATAGTGGTTTAGGGCATTTTACATCATTATACATAGCTTTGATTAATTCTTCTGAATTTTAAAAATATTCTTTGACCACTTATCAATTGGTGAATGAATTGCATTCTCATAACTGAATCAGTTCTCCATATATTTGATAAATGAGTTTTTTTTAATCAGAGAAACAAAATGTTTCTCTGATAAACCAATATACATGTCTGTATATATGTATATATATATATATAATTTTTCACAGCTGTGATTACTAATTGTGCATTTCCCTCCATCTAATTTCCCCAAATGTTTATCCTACTCTCTCTCTCTCCTTTCAACCAGACCATCCTCAAAATACTTTGCTTCTGGCTACTGACACCCCCAATAGACTCTCCCTTCTATCAGCCCCCACCTTCTCTTATCCATTTTCCTGCTTTCCTATGAGATAAGATAGATTTCTATATGGTTTAAACACTCAACCACTGTTTTCTCATCTTTCTCTTGCACTAAAAACTTTTTCATGCCTCTTTTCTTTGAGATAATTTACTGCCTTCTACCTCTCTCTTCCCTCTTAGTGCATTTCTCTTTTTCATCCCTTAATTTTCATCTCATCATATGAAACCAAGGGTGGGGAACCTGCAGCCTCGAAGCCACATGTGGTACTCTAGGTTCTCAAGTGTGGCCCTTTGACTAAATCCAAATCCCCGAGAACATATCTCCTTCATTAAAGGAATTTTTCTCTAAAATTTGGACTCAGTCAGAAGGCTGCACCCAAGGACCTAGACAGCCACAAGTGGCCTTGAGGCCACAGGTTCCCCACTACTGTATAAAACTCACACCTGATCCCTCTGTCTATGTATATTCCTTCTAAATGCCCTAATAATAATAAAGTTCTTAGGAGTTACAAGTCTCCTCATGTAATGTACAGTTTAACATTATTGAATCCCAAAGAGTTCTCTTTCTTGTTTACCTTTTAATACTTTTCTTGAGTTTTGAATTTGGAAGTCAAATGTTCTTCTCTGGGGTGGCTAGGTGGTGCAGTGAGTAGAGCGTCGGCCCTGGAGTCAGAAGGACCTGAGTTCGGATCCGACCTCAGACACTTAACACACACACAAATAAAAACCTAGCCGTGTGACCTTGGGCAAGTTACTTAACCCCAATTGCTCCCCTCCCCCAAAAGCAAAAAAAAAATGTTCTTCTCAGCTCTGATCTTTTTATCAGGAATGCTTGAAAGACCTCTTTCTCATTGAATGTCCATCCCCCCCGACACACACTCCGTTGAAGAAACATATTTAATTTTGCTGGTGGGTAATTCTTGGTTCTGATGATAGCTCCTTTGCCCCCCAAAATGTCATATTCCAAGCCTTCTGATCCTTTAATGTATAAGCTGCTAAATCTTATCTTAGCCTGACTGTGGCTTCATGATAAATGGATTGTTTTTTTCTGGCTGCTGTAATATTTCCTCTTTGACATGAGATTTCTGGAACTTGGCTATATTATTCCTAGGGGTTTATGCTTTGAGATCTCTTTCAGGAGGTGGGTTGCTTTCATTTTTGTCCCATCATCTATTTTAGAACATCAGGAGAGTTTTCCTTGATACATTATTGAAAAATGATGATTTAGCTCTTTTTGTTTTTTGATCATATCTTTCAGGTAGACCATTAATTACTAAATTATCTCTCCTTGGTCTATTTTTTCAGATACGTTCTTTCACATTAGGTATTTTACATTTTTCCTTCTTTTGACTTTGTTTTCTTGTTTCTCGATATCTCATGGAGTCCTTAGCTTCCTTTTCCCCATTTCTAATTTTTAAGGAATTATTTTCTTCAGCGAGCTTTTGTAATTCTTCCATTTGGACAATTCTACTTTTAGAGCTCATTACTTTCAGTGAATTTTTATAGATTTTTATGTTTCCAATTTGCTTTTTAAGGAATTTTGATTTCAATCCAGTGGATTTTTGTGCTCTTTAATTATTTGGCATATCCTATTTGTATTTTGTTTTTAGCCTATTCTGGTTTTTGTTATTTTTTTTCACTAAGTATAAATTTATTATGAACATAGTTAATCAGATTTTAGGAATTCATCTGTTAGTTGTGTCAACATTGGTAAATCAGGCTAAATTCAAGAATAATTTCATAAAACTTTCCCCCCCTAACATAATTATAGGCAAAATAACTAGCCTGATATTGTCAGCTGTAACAAGAACTGAATTATTGACTTATTTCAAAGCTGTTCTTAAAGTTAATAGTTCCAGCAAAGTGAATATTGTCACATCCATTTCTTTAGCAAAGTGGACAATTTCCATTCAGTTTTCTTTTTTTTTTTTATTAAACAAATGCTTTATTAACTTCTGGTTTACATCATTCATTTCCACCAGATTATGAGTTACATTTTCCCCCATTTTTTTCCCTACCCACCACCCCAAAATAGCAGTCCCACTAGATATCCCCTCATCCAATCTGCTCTCTCCCATATCTTCTCCCATATCCCCTTCTACTTTGCCATTAGGGCAAGGTGAATCTCTGAGCCCCAATGCCTGGACATCTTATGAAACATTTAATTTTAAAACTTCGATTTTCAGATCCATTCCCTTCCTCCCTTGTCACCCACTCCCTCTGAGAAGATAAGCAGTTCAGTATCTGTTGTACATGTATAGCTATGCAAAACATTACCATAGTACTTATATTGTAAAAGACTGTTTATATTTCCCTCCCACCCATCTCACCTCCCACCTGGTCCATTACCTACTTTGATCCTGTCCCTCTCTGATAGTGGGTACTTCCAAAATCCCCTCCCCCCAGAATGCCCTCCCCTCCATCATCCCCCCTCTCACCCCCCTTTCCCCTACTCAGGAGAGTGAGTGAGGGTAAGATATTCCATTTAGTGTGTATGTGATTCTCTCCTTGAGCCAACTTCAATGACAATATGCTTTTGCCTTTTTGCCTTCCTGTTCTTCCCCTCCCCTGCAACTACTTCCCCTTGCCTCTTCTACATGAGGTAGTTTACCCTACCCTGTCCCTCTCCATCTCCTCTTTCCACTTTCCTCTCTCACATCTTGACTTCACCCCTTAAAAATCGTCCCTTCCTTGGGGCGGCTATGTGTCACGAGGGCTGGCCCTGGAGCCAGAAGGACCTGAGCTCGGATCCGGCACAAGACACCCAAAACACAAACAAAAACCCAGCTGCGTGACCCTGGGCATGTCACCCAACCCCAATTGCCCTCCAAAAAAAAGAATCATCTATTCCCATCAAATTCAACCTGTGCCCTCTATCCATGTGTACCTGTGAACATATGCCATGTACCCTGCTTCAATTATTTTCATAAAAAGAAAGGTTTCATCAAACACAGTTATTGTTTTTCCATATAGGAATGTAAATAGTCCAACTTTGATGAATTCCTTTTGATTCCTTTTCCTTGATTACCTTCTCAAGCATCTCTTGCTTCTTGTGTCTGAATGTCAAATTTTATATTCACCTCTAGTTTTTTCATCAAGAATGCTTGAAAGTCCTCTATTCCACTGAATGACCATATTTTACCCTGAAACAAAATACTCAGTTTTGCTGGGCAGGTGACCCTTGGCTTCAATCCCAGCTCTTTTGCCCTCTCTAATATCGTATTCCATGCTCTTCAATCCCTCAGTGTAGAAGCTTCCAGGTCCTGGGCTATTCTGATTGTGTTTCCACAATATTGAAATATTTTCTTCCTGGCTGCTTGTAGTATTTTCTCCTTGATCTGGGAGTTCTGGAGCCTGGCTATAATATTCCTAGGAGTTTTCTTTTCAGGAGGAGATTGGTAGATTCTTTCAACCTCTATTTCCCCCACTGGGTCTAAAACATCAGGGCAATTTTCCTTGAGAATTTCTTTAAGGATGATTTCTAGGTTCTTTCTTTGATCATGGCTTTCAGGTAGTCCAATAATTTTTAAATTATCTCTCCTGGATCTATTTTCCAGGTCAATGGATTTTCCCATGAGATATTTCACATTGCCTTCTATTCTTTCATTTGTTTGGATCTGTTTAATAGTATCTTGATTTCTCATGAAGTCACTAGCTTCCATTTGCTCCAGTCTAACTCTGAAGGAATGAATCTCCTCAGTGAGCTTTTGAGATTCTTTTTCCATCTGGCAAATTTGACTTTTTAAGGCATTCTTCTCCTAATTGCCATTCTGAGCCTCTTTTGCCATTTGAGTTAGTCTATTTTTTAACTTGTTATTTTCCTCAGTCAGGCTGTTGACTGTCATTTCATACTTTTCTTGCATCTTTTTCATTTCTCTTCCCAAATTTTCCCCCACTTCTCTTATCTGCTTCTCAAGGTCCTCTATGGCCTGTAGCCAGCTTATATTTTCATTTGGGGCTTTTGGTACAGGAGTTCTGACCTCACAGTCCTCCTCCATGCTTTGAGCCTCTTTGCCCCTAAAATAGGAGTCCAATGTTGAACTTTTCTGTTTATTTTGTTTCATTTGCCTAGGCATGTTGCCACTTAAGTGGCACAACTTCTTCACAACTTCTGCCAGTTGTGTGGCCTCTGTAAAGCCTCCACCCACTCTGGCAAATTGGATACCCACCCCAAACTCCCCCCCGCCCCAGACCACAATCCAGATCCAGGCAGTTTAAAGCAAGAGAGATTAACCCCCAGACTGATTTCTGGATCTCCCTACAGTTTGCAGACCAGGAGCTAGAGCCACTGCTGATGCTGCAAGATGGCTTCTGTGCATCTGTTTCTTCAGCAGCTTTTTGCCCCCAGGGGAGGAAGCCACGTGTTCCCCAAATACTGATCCCAAAGTCCATAGGGCATTAACCTCTCACTTTGTCCTAGGCATATCTGTGCTGATAATTCTGGAATCGCCACAATTGCTGGTTTCCTGGGGTCCCTCCAGCTGGCTGAAGGCCCAGCCGCCCTGGAGCTAAAACCATGGCCCTGGGCTCGGCTCTGCATGCTGTGCTCTTGGTTCCCAGGGTGCTGTGCTGCCTGCTCTCAGAGAGCTATGGTGGCCATTCCCTGCAGGGCTGCTGGGCTGTCCTCAGCAGGAGGTTAGCTTCTCTGCGCCGTTCTGTGGGTGCTGTGGCTCCAGAAGTTGTTCGGAGTCCCCTTTCACATTGTTTGAAATTTGTGTCCTATTCTGTTTTTTAAAGATTTTACTTTCTTCAGTATTTTGGTGACTCCTTTACAAAACTCTTGACTCTTTTCATAGTTTTCTTGTGTCATTCTCATTTACTTTTCCAATTTTTCCTCTCATTCTTTTATTTGATTTTGTAATTCCTCTTTTACTTTTGCAGAAATTTATTGGGGGGAGGGTTATAGGGGACAAAGAAGCCAATTTCATGTTCTTCAGTGCTTTGGATGTAGAAGCTTTCACTGTGTTGTCTTGTTCTGAGTTTATATATTGAACTTCCCTGTCCACATAATAGTTTCTCCTCCTCCTTCTCCCATTTCTTATTTTCCCAGCTTATTTCTTCACTTTTATATTTTATTTGCTCTGTACTCCTGGGGTGGAGAGGGCACTGTCCTAAGTTTCCACTTTTTAGGCAGCTGTTTTTCGAATTAGTAGCACGAGAGTTTGTAAGCTTTCAGTGAATTACACAAATCATTCCCAAAGTGGCATTATCTAAGCAGAGGTGTTTTTACTAGTCTCTTGCCCTCTGCTTTGCCCTGTGAATGACCACAAGCACTCTCTTTCACCCTGGAACTGTGACCAGGGCCCCAGTTCCTCTATGGCCACAAGTTCGTGTGTTTCATTGCTCCTCCTCACCCTAGAACTGAGATCCCAGATGAGAACCTGGATTGGCCTATGGTCAATGCAATGGAATCCTGCACCCAGAGCCAGCAAAGGGGCCCTTGTAATCTATTTTTGACCAGTTGTTCACCAACATTATCTGTAGATTGAGAGTTCAAGAAACCACTGATGCTGAATGAGTTGACCCCAAGTTCTAAGGCTATCTTGTTGAGGTATCACCAACCACTATCCTGCCTGTGTATTGCCTTGCACTAGACTACTTTCTACTCTTACCCCAAATGCAATAAACCTTTTCTGTCCACCTGCCTGTTTGACTTGGATGTGAAAATCATTTCAATCTATCCTTTTATTGGTTCTGCCATTTCAGAATTAATTTAGAGGCATTATTTTAACTTTTTTGGAGGGGGATTTGGAAGAGTTCAGGAACATGCCTTATTTTACTCTACTATCTTGACTCCTACCTAATGTGTTCTTTAATGTTTGGTAATATAAAACAAAGGTTTGACCTAGTTTTGAACATCATAAAGCTTTTTCCCTCCACCAGCCCAGTTTTCTATGGCAGTAGCTCTGCTGCTTTAAATGAACAAATATAAATTCCATGCGTCTGACCATGTATTCATTAAGTCCATTCTTCACAACATCTCTTCTAAAGCACGATTGACTTTGTTCCTTGTTGACATGACCCTGTTTCTCTAACAGGGTCAGAGAAATTAGTTTTTTCTTCATGATAGTGTATTAGAGACAAATGTATGTTGGAATTGTAATCTATGAAATCATGCCTAAATCTCAACTCTACTACTTTCTAGGAGTATAATTCTTTAAAATTCAGTTTCCTCTTCTGAAAAAAAAATAACATAAGGTCTTAAAAGTCAGCTTTCATGTCTTTTGAGAAACTTACCACTCCTCAGTAAATTGATGCATTTAAAAAAAAAATGGTTCTTTCCCAATCACAAAGGCTATCAATGAGCACTAATCATTAACTTTTAGATCTCTCCCCCTTCTTGTCTATTTTTGTTACAATAGACCTACCTTGAAAAATAACTATATCCATGATTTTCTATCCCACATGGGTTTCACAATAATCTTTCCCAGAAGAGATGAATTTGATCTCTCAGTGACATGAAGGTGAAAGGGAGCAGGATTAAATAATCATCCCTAGTTACCAGAAAAAATCAATAGTACATGCATTAAAAAATTCCAGTACATGGAAAAGTTGAGAAGAGTTTTTGATGTCCAGTAGATGAGGTTCTAGCATGGAAGTGTAAGAAAAGAAAAGTGGTAAACACTACTGAGCCCTAAAGATGAGATTTAGTTTTTTCTTATTCCTTTTTATCCTCAACTTCTTTTCTCTACTCCCTCTTTCCCCCTTCTCCTCCTTCTTTCTCTATCTCCTTTTCCCTTCTCCTTCTCCTCCTCTTCATCTTTATTTTCTCACCATATCAAAACCCCACCCTCAGATCTGGAAGGTGAAATATGGAGAACCTGTGGTTGGTGAGAGTGTGTATAACTTGTTGTTGTTATTGTTGTTCGAGTTTCAAATCAGTTCATGCATTTATTAAAAATTTATTATGAGCCAGGATGTGATGATCTAGACAAAAACAGAACAATCCCTTCCCTTGGTGTGCTTGGAACTCTACCCCATTTTCTGATAATCACTATTGTTAAAGACTCTTTGGAAAGGGTAGTTGTGCATTTTATCAAGTGGGTTTCTGACTTAGTGTGTTGTTTAGTTATAATGTAGTCACAAATTGTTAATAAAGTGGTTTTATTTAGGATGGTATTTCCTAGTATACTAATGAGCTTGTATATAGGCATTTAAATATAACTGATTAATACAAAAATTCATAAAGTCATAAATTTGCAGTACTACTTAAAAGTTTCCAGTTCAAATGTCTGGAGGATATCACCAAAGAAATTATTATCCCATTTATTTAAGTAGGTCAGTCAGTTGACAAACATATATTAAGAATTTGGTATGTTCTTGGAATACAAAGAAAAATAAAATCATTGTCCCTGTCCTCAAGAAGCTCACATTCTAGTGGACATAAAAACATGAATCTAAGAATGCTTCCTTTTTCCTACCTTAACCATTTCATCTCTCTTCTTTGTAAGTAGAAAAGAGTTTCCTGGGCCTCTGCATAGTCTACTATTTACAACTTTGGTATAATAAAGTTAAGCTATATTTTATTTTAATATGTCCTATATGACTATGCTTTCTAGCTATTAAATCATCCCTGGAAAAGTGAGGTGAGACTATCAGTTATTTTTTCTGACGATTATTTGGTTTGAAGCTTGGCAGAGTTGTGATTACTGTGGTATTAATTTATCTATTAATCATGTATAAGATAATTAATTTGACAAAGTAGATTTCTCTTAAATTTAGTAATGTCCCCTCCCAACAAAGTGCTCAGGTAAGCATAGAAATGTAATATTTCTAAACAGGTAAAAAAATCAGAAAAACACTCAAAGAAGGGAAAAAACCCCCACAGAATTCGAAAGTTTATTCTTCTGGAAAATGCCTTCTTGGTTACTTATCACGCATATTTTTGTAAAATGTATTCATTTTTGCCTTTTTTTTTAAACAAAGGTGACCAGTCATATCAACTACATTTATTGAGCGTCTACGTCTGTGTAACACTGCTTTAAATACTTAAGGGGTTTACAAAGGAATAGGAGGATGTATTTTGTGTTTTGGTTTTGGTTTTCACTCAGTTCACAGTCTGAGGAGAACAAAAATAAACGGAAATACAAATAAACAAGTGTATAAAAATATGCCTTTTTCTAGCAGCGTAGAAAAATACAAAAACATTTATGCAAACAGAGAGATGTATTGTGTTTATCATTACATTTATGGTGGCATTTTGTGTGTGTATGGGCAAGAACTATTCTAGGTACTGAGAATAAAAATAGCCACAAACCTTATACTCAAGGAGCTGGCAATATATTTCAAAAGACTATCTTTCTATCTATGTATCTATCTGTCTACATACATACATACACATATATGTGTGTATATATGCAAATGAAGCACTCATGAAGTAGAAATTGAGTAATGTAGACTGTAAGTGATGCCTGATTTCAGAGGAAACCAAAACTCACTGTAGCTTAGGGAAATTGAATAACACAAAATAAAAATTCATCTAGGTCTTAATGGTATATGGTCATGTATAAATGTATGTATGTGTGTACACACATATGTGCATGTATAGATATGTATATGTATTTGTACATGTGCACATATATATATATATATGTGTATATATTTGTGGGTGTGTGTGTAAGCACTTTAGACAAGGGGAGAGTTGCAAGATAAGATTCAGTAATTCATGATGTGTTTTGGGGAATTGATTCAATCAATGTACTCAGAGTAATAGAAAATGAATTTAGATAAATAATTAATGGGCACTTGTCAAGGATCATGAATGCCATGCAGTGCCACGCGTGGGTATTTGGAATTTCTCCTTGGGCAATGAGAAATGATATTTTTTCAGTGGGGTGGACCTTTGCAAAATGTTTTAAGGCGATAAATCTAAACTAATGGAAGAAGAGCAAAAATAGAAGAAAAGGTATAAATTTTGGATTTTCTAAACCAAAATTTAGAAAACTTGACTGCTAACAATGGTAGGAAAACAAAGAGATAGGAAAAATATGATTGCAAACATCCATCTTTATTGAATGGTACACTAATGCTATTTCTGACAGAAATGATGAGCTTTTTATGAGCAAAATTCAGTCAATTTTTAATTTAGGTCCATTGAGTTTGAGTAGACGGAAGGAACTATTGGTACATAAACTTTTGTCCAATTATAACATTCCAAGAAATATATATGAAGGGTAGCATCATAGACAAAACAAAATGTCCCAGTACCAAAAAAAGACTACATTTCATCAGAAAAATTAGGAACTTGGGCTAGATGACCAATAAAGTCTTTTTTATCTTTAAGTCTTTGATTCTTTTTTTTTTTAATATGACGTTTATTTAAAACATTCTGTTTTTTTTTCCTTTTTGGAGGGCAATTGGGGTTAAGTACATTGCCCAAGGTCACACACCTAGGTTTTTGTTTGTGTGTGCGTTAAGTGTCTGAGGCCGGATCCGAACTCAGGTCTTTCTGACTGCAGGGCTGACACTCTACTCAATGCACCACCTAGCCACCCCTGATTCTTTTTTTTTTTAAATTAATTTATTAGTTTAGTTTCAGTTAACAAGATTCAATTCCATAGTTCCTTGATTTTCAAATTTCCTTTACTTCCCTTCCCCCCCCCCCCGCCACAACAGCATATAGTCCAGTACAGAATCTGCAAATACATTCATATTAGACGTTAATCTAATTACAAAGGTGTATTGTACTAGGTGGGATGAAAGATGGTAAAGAAGAAATAAAACCAAACAATGAAAAGAAAAAGATCATTTAGTTTGCTTCTGTCAGGCTTCAGGCTCAGTTCTTTCTAATTATATCTCTGGATGGCACATTTCTCTCTTGAGTCTTTCGGTATTGACTTATATCACTGCATTGCTGAAGAGTCCAGTCTCTCATAATTCGTCATCACAGATATGGTATGTCTGTGATTGTATACAAATTTCTTCTGATTCTACTCTTCTCACTCAGCATCTGTTTGTATAAGTCTCTCCAGGTAATTATGAAATCCGTCATCTTCTTGTTTCTTATGGCACAATAATATTCCATTACATTCATATACCACTACTTGTTTAGCCATTCCCCAATTGATGGGCACCCCTTCAGTTTCCAATTCTTTGCAACCAAAAAAAGGGCTGCTATAAATATTTTTGTACATATGGGTCTTTCTCCCACTTCTGTGATCTCTTTGGGATATAACCCTAGAAGTGGTATTGTTGGGTCAAAGGGTATGAAATTATTTATAATCCTTTGGGCATAATTCCAGATTGCTCTCCAGAATGATTGAATAAGTCCACGACTCCACCAGCAATGTATTAGTGTTCTAATTTGTCCACATCCTCTCCAGCATTTGTCACTTTCTTGTTTTTTCATCTTAGCCAATCTGACTGGAGATATGTGGTATCTCAGAGTTGTTTTGATTTGCATTTCTCTAATCAATAATGATTTAGAGCATTTCTTCATATGTTTATAGATATCTTTAATTTCATTCTCTGAAAATTGCCTGTTCATATCCTTTGACCATTTATCAATTGGGGAATAACTTGTATTCATATAGATTTGTCTCAATTCTCTAAAAATTTTAGAAATTTATCAGAGACACACAAGTTGTAAAAATTTTTGCCCAATTTCCTACCTCCCTCTTGATCTTGGTTACATTGGCTTTGTTTGTGCAGAAGCTTTTCAATTTAATGTAATCAAAATTATCCATTTTGCATTTTATAATGCTCTCTAATTCTTGTTTGGTCCTAAAGTCTTCCCCTCTCCACAAATCTGTCAGGTAAACTATTCCTTGCTTTCCCATATTGCTTACAGTATCATCCTTTACACCTAGATCATGCACCCATTTAGACTTGATTTTGGTATATGGTGTTAGATAATGATCTATGCCCAGTTTCTGCCATGCTGTATTCCAGTTTTCCCAGCAGTTTTTGTCAAATAGTGCATTCTTATCCCAAAAACTGGGGTCTTTGGGTTTATTGAACAATAGATTACTATATTCATTGCCTGCTGGGCCTGTTGCACATAATCTATTCCATTGATCAACTACTCTACACCTCTGCCAGTACCAAGCAATTTTGATGACTGCTGCTGTATAATACAGATAAAGATCTGGTATAGCTAGTCCACCTTCCCTATAATTTCTTTTCATTAATTCCCTTGGTATTCTAGACCATTTGTTTTTCCAAATAAATTTTGCTATTATTTTGTCTAACTCTACAAAGTAGTTTTTTGGTAAATTGATTGGTATGGCACTAAATACATAGTTTAGTTTGGGTAAAATTGTCTTTTTTATTATATTAGCTTGACCCAGCCATGAGCAATTGATATTTTTCCAACTATTTAGATCTGATTTTATTTGTGTGAGAAGTGTTTTGTAGTTGTCGTCATATAGATTCTGGGTTTGTTTTGGCAAGTAGATTCCCAGATATTTTATAATGTCTACAGTGACTTTAAGTGGGATTTCTCTTTCAGTCTCTTGCTGTTGAATTTCATTAGAGATGTATAGGAATGCTGAGGATTTATGTGGGTTTATTTTATATCCTGCAACTTTGCCAAATTTATTTATTGTCTCAAGTAGTTTATTACTTGATTCTCTAGGATTCTCTAAGTATATCATCATATCATCTGCGAAGAGTGATAGCTCGGTCACTTCTTTGCCTAATTTGATTCCTTTGATTTCTTTTTCTTCTCTAATTGCTACTGCTAGTGTTTCTAGTACCAGATTGAATAAGAGGGGTGATAGTGGACACCCTTGTTTCACTCCTGATCTCATTGGAAAGGCTTCTATTTTATCCCCATTGCATATAATACTTGCTGATGGTTTTAAATAGATGCTATCAGCTATTTTACGGTAGGCTCCATTTATTCCTATACTTTCTAGTGTTTTTAATAGGAATGGATGTTGTACTTTTTCAAAAGCCTTTTCTGCATCTAATGAGATGATCATGTGGTTTCTTCTAGTTTTAATATGCTCAATTATACTGATGGTTTTCCTAATATTAAACCATCCTTGCATTCCTGGAATGAATCCTACCTGATCAGAGTGTATTATTTTTGTGATAAGTTGTTGGAGTCTTTTGGCTAATATTTTATTTAGAATTTTTGCATCTAAATTCATGAGGGAAATTGGTCTATAGTTTTCTTTCTCTGTTTTATCTCTTCCTGATTTAAGAATCAGTACCATATTTGTGTCATAGAAAGAGTTTGGTAGGACTCCTTCTTCACTAATTTTCCCAAATAGTTTGTAGAGTATTGGAATCAATTGTTCTTTAAATGTTTGATAGAATTCATTAGTAAACCCATCTGGCCCTGGAAATTTTTGCCTAGGGAGTTCATTGATGGCTTGTTTGATTTCTTTTTCTAAGATGGGGTTATTTAGGTAATTCACTTCCTCTTCAGTTAATCTGGGCAATTTGTGATTTTGTAAATATTCATCCATTTCACTAAGATTGTCATATTTATGTGCATACAATTGGGAAAATAATTCCTCATTATTTTTTTGATTTCCTCTTCATTGGAGGTAGGTTCACCCTTTTTATTTTTGATACTCATAATTTGGTTTTCTTCTTTTATTATCATATTGACTAAGGGTCTATCAATTTTGTTGATTTTTTCATAAAACCAGCTTGTAGTTTTATTTATTAATTCAATAATTTTCTTAATTTCAATTTTATTAATCTCACCTTTGGTTTCCAATATTTCTAATTTAGTACTATATTGGGGATTTTCAATTTGTTCTTTTGCTAGTTTTTCCAATTGCATGTCCAATTCATTGACCTTCATTCTCTCTGCTTTAATTAAGTATGCACTCAGGGATATAAAACTTCCCCTGAGAACTGCCTTTAGTGCATCCCACAAATTTTGGTATGTTGTCTCATTATTATCATACTCTTGAATGAAATTATTGATTGTTTCTATAATTTCTTGCTTGGCCCACCAATTTTGTAGGATTAATTTGTTTAATTTCCAATGAGTTTTTAGTCTATCTTTCCCTGGCCCTTTATTGCATATAATTTTTATTGCATCATTATCTGAGAATGATGCATTTAATATTTCTGCCTTTCTGCACTGGATTGTGAGGTTTTTATGCGCTAGTACATGGTCTGTTTTTGAGTATGTACCATGCACTGCTGAAAAGAAAGTAAATTCCTTTTTATCCCCATTCAGTTTTTTCCAGAGATCCATCATATCTAGTCTCTCTAAGATTCTATTCACCTTCTTAACTTCTTTCTTGTTTATTTTGAGGTTGGATTTATCGAGTTCAGTGAGGGGGAGCTTAAGGTCCCCTACTAGTATAGTTTTGCTCTCTATTTCTTCCTCTAATTCCTTTAACTTCTCCTCTAGGAATCTGGATGCCATACCACTTGGTGCATATATATTAAGTAGTGATATTGCTTCATTCTCGATGGTGCCTTTTAGTAGGATATAGTTTCCTTCCTTATCTCTTTTAATTAGATCTATTTTTTTCTTTTGCTTTACCTGAGATAAGTATTGCTACTCCTGCTTTTTTTACTTTAGCTGAGGCATAATAAATTGTACTAATGTGTCTATTCACATTAGAATCTTAAACTTCACTGATAAAGTTGATCCCTCTTTGAACCAGAACCAGTGAGAATAGTGCATTCATACCCACACCCTCTAAGTATAACCCTTTTGAAGGTCATGATAATCATAAAGATTTCAAATATTGACAGTTATCAGCTCCACATATAGGGATGTGAACACTTTGCTCTTATTGCATCCCAAGTAATGAGTGTGTGTTTATGGGTTTGGGTGTGTGCACTTATGCATGTGTGAGTCTGTTTCTCTTGTTTACTTTTTTATGTCTTTCTTGAGTCTTGTAATTGGAGATCAAATTTTCCATTGAGCTCTGGCTTTTTCATTAGGAAGTTCTGGAAGTCTCTTCTTTCATTAAATGACCATCTCCTTGCCTGAAAGATTATGCTCAGTTTTGCCAGGTAGTTAATCCTTGGTTGTAGTCCTAGCTCTCTTGTCCTAGGAAATATCAAATTCCAGTCCCTCTACTCTTTTAATGTAGAAGCTGCTAGGTCCTGTGTGATCCTAACTGTGGTCCCTCGATATTTGAATTGTTTCTTTCTGGCTACTTGTAGAATTTTTTTCTTTAATCTTGTAATTCTGGAATTTGGCTGCTATATTTCTTGAAGTTTTCAGTTTGGGATCTCTCTCAGGACGTGTCCGGTGAATTCTATCGATAGCTATTTTATCTTCTGATTCCAGGACCTCAGGACAGTTTTCTTTGACAATCTCTTGGAGGATGTTGTCTAGGATGTTCATCATGGCTTTCTGGTAGACCAATAATTCTTAGGTTGTCTCTCCTGGATCTGTTCTCTAGGTCAGTTATTTTTCCAGTGAGATATTTTACATTTTCTTCCAATTTTTCGATCATCTTGTTTTGTTTGATTGACCCTTGCTGTATCATAGAGTTCTCAGTTTCAGTTTGATTGTCTCTAATTTTTAGTGAATTATGGTCTTCAGTTAGTTTTTGAAGTTCCTTTTTTAGGGAGGTATTTTCTCCAATTACTTCACTGAGACGTTTTTCCAAGTTGGTCACTGCCTCTGATTGGTCTTTGGAACATATTCCAAGGGATTAAAACAAGGAAACCAGAACTACTTGTTAGATAAAAGGGATTCTAGGAGAAATACATGTCATAGAAACCACAGGAATGGAAGATCTTATATAAGAAGAGAATGCTCAATAGTGTTAAATATTGAGAAGATGTGAAAGAGACTTACATTTATCGGAGGGGGAGGGTGGATATTGAGTAAGAGCTCAACATAGTCAGAATAGTTGTAGCTTGAGCCCAAATCACAAGGATCTAAAGAATAAATTAGTAATGAAAAAATGAAGGCACAGTGTTTATGATACTCTTTTAAACTTTTTTGGCATTGAATGGAAAAAAGAAAAACTATGATGGCAGCTCATTGTAATAGTTGAAAACAGGGGAATGGACCAGGTGGGGGGTAGGATGGGTGGGAGGGAATTATAAGCAGCCTTGTCCAATATCTACTATGGTAATGTTTTGCATAGCTATACATGTACAATACATACTGATTTACTTATCTTCCCAGAGGGAATGGGTGACAAGGGAGGAAGGGAATGGATCTGAAATTCGAGGTCTTAAAATTAAATGTTTCAAATATATATAAATACTATTATTGATAATGCTTTTGCATGTAATTGGGGGATAAGTTGTGCAGGCATTGGTGCACAGAGATTCACCTTGTTCTAATGGAAAATTCAAAGGGGGTAAGGGAGAAGATATGGGAGAAAGCAGGATGGAGGAAGCAATATCTTGTGGGACTGCTATTCTGGGAGGATGGGTAGGGGAAAAACGGGGAAAAAAATTGTAACTCGAAATCTGCCAGAAATGAATGATGTAAAACAGGAGTCAATAAAACATTTGTTTAAATAAAAAAATAGTTGAAAACAGGGGAGATTTTAATTACAATTTTTTTAAAGAGAGGAGACTGATGACAGAAAATGAGGTTAGTCATGGAAGGGTGCTTTTTGGAAAAGATGAAGTATTGAAGTGGCAGTTAGGTTCCTGGTCAGTGCCTTGTGTAGGAGCTAGCACTATGGGAACCTAACTGCCACTTCAGTATAAGAAGTATTTTGAAAGTATTTGAAGTATTTAGACAAATGAACAAGGGTCTTACTTTTGTGCCTCATTGAACGGTCTAACATAATTTTTGGTTCTATTCATAAGAATGAAACCCTCATATTTGGAGGAATGTTGTGCAAACTATATTAGCTAGCAGGTAAATCCTGTTACACAAAAATTCACAGGAATGTAGCTTCTAATCAAAGTAAAGGGAGTAAAAAAGTAGGCTACAGTTAGAAATAAAGTACTATACAGGTTCCAAAACACTATTTCCAAATACAAGGTGGGGCTGGAAGGGTGACTGGCTAGACATTAGTTTCCTGCAGAAGGAAAAAAAAAAATATATATATATATATATATATATATATATATATATATATACATTTAAAGGTTTTCATGGATTTCAAGGTCAATATTAATCAAAAGTCAATCAAACTAATGAAAATTTAAGTTTCATAGAGAGAAGCACGCTTCCTAATAACGGGAAGAGATTAATAGTCTTATTGCACTCTTGCTTTCTGACCTTCTCTAGAATATTATTTTTAGTTCTGATACTACACTAGAAGAGACATATTGATGAGTGTCCAGTGGAGGGTGAACAGGATGGCAGGGGGAGGCTTTTATTTCATTGCTTATGTGGATTGGTTGAAGGATACATGTAGTTTGGAGGAAAGACTTGGGAATTGGGTTGATAGACCATAACTTTCTTCCAGAATTTGAAAGTCTATCATGTAGAAGACAGGTTGGTCTTTACAGAGTAACACCAGGAGCAAAGAATGAATGTGGAAAAGGACTTAAACTTATGTATGATTTAAGAAAAAAATTCTTAACCAGTTAGGTGATGTTCAGCCATTTTTCAGTCATATGCAACTATTCATGACCCCACTTGGGATTTTCTTGGCAAAGATATGGGGGGTGTTTGCTATTTTCTTCTACAGCTTATTTTATTGCTACCCAAAAGTGAGATGAGATACCTTTATTTATATTTTTTCCAAGTGCTTTATTAACTTCTTCTTTACATCATTCATTTCCGCCAGGTTTTGAGTTACAATTTTTCCCCCATTCATCACCTACCCACCACCCAAAATAGCAGTCCCACGGGATATCCCCTCATCCAATCTGCTCTCTCCCATCTCTTCTCCCTTACCCCCTTTGACTTTTCCATTAGGCCAAGGTGAATGTCTGTGCCCCAGTGCTTGCACATCTTATCTTCCAATTACATGCAAAATAGTATTAATAATAGTATTTATTTATATTATAAACGTTTATTTTTAAAAATTCAAATTTCAGATCCAATCCCTTCCTCCCTTGTCATCCACTCCCAATGGGAAGATAAGCAATTCATTATATGTTATACATGTATAGCTATGAAAAACATTACCATAGTAGATATATTTTAAAAGACTGGCTATATTTCCCTCCCACCCATCCCACGCACCATCTGGTTCTTTCCCTATTTTGATCCTGTCCCTCTTCAAAAGTGTGTACTTCCAACCTCCCCTCCTCCCAGCATGCCTTCCCCTCCATCATCCCCCCTCTCATCCCCTTCCCCCCTACTCTCCTGCAGAGTGAGATATCCCATTTAGTATGTATGTCATTCTCTCCCTGAGCCAAATTCAGTGAGAATATGGTTTTGCCTTTTTGCCTTCCTGTTCTTCCCCTCCTCTGCTACTACTTCCCCTTGACTCTTCTACATGAGATAGTTTACCCTACCCTGTCTGTCCCCATAACCTCTTGCCACATTCCTCTCTCACCTCTTAACTTCAACCCTTAAGTGTCATCCCTCCCCACCAAATTCGACCTGTGCCCTCTATCCATGTATACCTGTAAACATATAGACACACTTCACATATGTATTCTTATGCCCATATACTCTTCTCTAATTATTTTCATACTGAGAAATGTTTCATCAGTCACAGTTATTGTTTTTCCATGTAGGAATATAAATAGTTCAACTTTGATAAGTTCCTTTTGATTTCTTTTCCCTGATTACCTTCTCAAGCATCTCTTGATTCTTGTGTCTAAGTGTCAAATTTTCTATTCAACTCTGTTTTTTTTCCTAAAGAATATTTGAAAGTCCTCTATTCCACTGAATGACCATATTTTCCCCTGGAACATGATACTTAGTTTTGCTGGGCAGGTGATTCTTTGTTTTAATCCTGGGTCCTTTGCCCTATGGAATATCATATTCCATGCCCTTCGATCCCTCAGTGTAGAACCTGCCAGATCCTGTGCTATTCTGATTGTGTTTCCACAATATTGAAATTATTTCTTCCTGGCTGCTTGTAGTATTTTCTCCTTGGTCTGGGAATTCTCTAATCTGGCTATAATATTCCTAAGAGTTTTCTTTTTGGAATCTTTTTCAGGAGGTGATTGGTGGATTCTTTCAAACTCTATTTCGCCCTCTGGGTCTAAAACATCAGGGCAATTTTCCTTGAGAATTTATTGAAGGATGATTTCTAGGTTCTTTCCTTGATCGTGGCTTTCAGCTAGTCCAATAATTTTTAAATTGTCTCTCCTGGATCCATTTTCTAGGTCAGTGGTTTTTCCCATGAGATACTTTGCATTGCCTTCTATTCTTTCAATTGCTTGGATCTGTTTAATAGCATCTTGATTTCTCATAAAGTCACTGGCTTCCATTTGCTTAAGTCTAATTCTGAAGGAATGAATCTCCTCAGTGAGCTTTTGAGATTCTTTTTCCATCTGGCAAATTTGTTTTTTTTAAGGCATTCTTCTCATTGCCTTTTTGAGCCTCTTTTGTCATTTGAGTTAGTCTGTTTTCTTAAGGTGTTATTTTCCACAGGGTGTTGACTCTCATTTAATACTTTTATACAAAGACTTACCCATCCCTAGTTAAAAATATTTCAAAGGGGATTTTTACTGAGGTATGGGTTAATTTCCATGGTCTTCTGTGTCCCTTAAAAATCTGATGTTTTTGTGGACTATGATTTAAAGTGGAATGGGATAGCAAGAAAGGAGAGGCACAGGAAACAGTCTATAATAAATATGAAGAGAAAGATAAGATGTTTGGTTTACTCAGTTTTATTGTCTTTCAAATCCTCTTTCTGGAACTTTCCTCTCAGTTTACTAGAGACCTGAAAAAGTTTATATTTTCTTGGCATATAAAAAGATTACGCATTTCTTATTGAATTCATTTCTTTCGAAGCATATATCCTTGCATTGCCATATTTTCCTGGAGGCCTACTCCATCAAGGATTGGTGACACTTAATGGAATCACAATAATTTTCTTGTTTAGCATTTCAAAATTAATTCTTTGTTTTATGTGCTCTATGCGTTATTATATGGACATATCAAGTGATAAATGGCATGAGTTCTGTTCCAGATCTGCTTTCTTTTATTTTTTTCTTGAGAATTGCTAGATTTTTAGCTATCTTTCGTAATTCTTGTATTTATTATTATTATTATTATTATTATTTGTACTAGTTATTTTTTGTTTGTCATACTAATCAGTCTGAACATTTTTTCTGTCATTTTTTATTTCTTTCCCTTAAATGTACATTTTATATTTTCCAGATAAGGGCACTAAGTTATGTTTGTTTGTTTGTTTTGCCAAATATTTTTTCCTATGCTTTCTAGATTTATTTGAAATTTCTTGGTTGGAATTTTAAACCACATTTCAGGTATCCAGATTCACTTCATTGCGACCCACCACCTGTTCATTTCTCATCTCTTTTCTATTCCACACTCACTTCCTTCAGTTGGAAAAAGAAATCGGTTTTCCACTTATGTCCTGACCTCTTAATTTCCCACCCAAAATCCCTCTTTATATGGATTCTGGGGTTAATAATTTATATACTTCAGTGTAGTAATGCCCATTAATACTTTTATTATTCTATTGATTTAAAAATGTTTCTGTTTCTTCAGAAGGTTCAAATTTGATTGTTAGGGAATGGGCTATGTTTATATGGATCCCATAATGAAGAAATTCCTTCTCTATCTCCACTATTCTTCCATGCTATTTCTTTCCCTTAACTTCTCATTTTGAGGACTTCTAGTCAAGACTGGAAGGGACTCCTTTTGGGGATTCTACCAAGATGGCAGAGTATATAGAAGCACTCAGATGAGTTCCCCAAGCACTCCTCTTCACAGAACTTTAAAATAACACCTCAAATAAAATTCTAGTTTGGCAGAGCCAACAATAGGCCAAAGTGAGATATCCTCTGAGGCCAAGACACCAGGTCAGAAAGAGATACCAGTGACATGAAAAAGAGGGTTGATATGAAGCTCTCATCAATGGTGTGACAATGTGGTCATAGACAAAAGCAATGGTAGCTTTAGGAGATCTAAATCCAGAGATGCCCAGACCAGGCATAGTTAAAAAGAGATTAAAGGGCTCCCTATTGCTAGTACTAGGCATAGGATTGCATGCTATTTAGCAACTCCAGTACCTATGCTTACTTCTTGATCATAGTTAAAGGCCAGGAAGTGCATTTTTTATGCAAGAAGGTGTGAGAACAGTCAAGGAAAACTATTTGGAAACTGCATTTTTAAAAATGATTATCAGCCATATTTCATAGGCCTAGAAGAGCAGTTCTAGTCAAGAGATAATGGAGACCTTAAAAGGCAATAACATTTCTAGGACCGAAGTATCAGGTGATCTGATAAACAATATCATTTCCAATCATGAGGAAAAAGAGGCCCTGAGCAGATTGGGTATTTTCCTGGGTAAGGACCAGAATGCAGATTTAGTTATCAGTGAGCACTTCACTTGACATATCTAAACACCCTGGAATCAATGAAAAATTCCAACCCTCAAAACTAGCTCTTAAAATAGCAGTTTGAAAAAGTCTGAAGCTTAAAACAATCCCAGATCCCTCACTTCATGGACAAAACCAAGAATTAACATAAAGTACCAAATTAAGAAATAGGGTGGGAAAATGACCAAACCAAAAAAAAAAAATCCTGACCATAAAAAAATGACTATGGTGACAGATAAAATCAAGACGCAAGGGGGGCAGCTAGGTGGCGCAGTGAGTAGAGCGTTGGCTCTGGAGTCAGAAGGACCTGAGTTCGGATCCAGCCTCAGACACTTAACACACACACAAACAAAAAACCATGTAACCTTGGGCAAGTTTCTTAACCCCAATTGCCCTCCAAAAAGCAAAAAAAAAAAAAAATCAAGATACAAACTCAGGATACAATAGAGTCAAAAGAGCTACAAGCAAAGTTCCAAAGGAAAAAAAAAATGGACAGAGGACCAACAAGAATTCCTGGAAGGCTTAAAATAATATTTAAAATCAAATAAGAGTGGTAGAAGTAAAAAAGTAAGGAAATATAGGGAAAAAATAAAATTATGAAAATACAATTGACAATTTGGAAAAAAAGAACAAAATATATGAAAGAAAATATCATCTTAAAATCGAATTGGCCAAATGGAACAAAAGAGATATAAAAGTGCACTGATGAAAACACTTTAAAGAGCATAATTGATAAAATGGAAAACAAGGTACACACGTTCCCTGAAATACCACATCACATCTATCAGATCTGTTAACATGACAAAACAAGAAAATGACAAATATTGGAGAACTTGTGAGAAAGTTGGAGCACTAATTCATTGTTGGTGGAGTTGTGAGCTGATCAAACCATTCTGGAGAGCAATTTGGAACTATGCTCAAGGAGCTATAAAAATGTGCACAATTTTGACCGAGAAATTCCACTTCTAGGTCTTTATCCCAAAAGAATCATACAAATGGGAAAAGGACCCACACATACAAAAAAGAATATAGCAGCTTTTTTTTGCATTGGTCAAGAACTGGAAATTGAGGAGATGCCTATATGAACTAATGCTGAGTGAAGTGAAAAGAACATTGTACAGAGTAACAAATACATTATGTGATGACTGATTTTGATAGATTTAGTCCTTTTCAACAATGCAATGTCCTCAAACAATTCCAAAGGACTGATAATGGATAATATCATCCACATCCAGAGAAAGAACTATAGAGTCTGAATGCAGAGTGAAGCAAAACTATTTTCTTTTTTGTTTTATTGTTTTGTTTTTTCTTTCTTATTGTTCCTCCCATTTCTTCTAGTTCCTCTATACAACATGACTAATGTGAAAATATGTTTAATAGGAATGTATAAGTAGAGCCTATATCAGATTGCATGCCTTTGGGGGAGGGGGAGGGAAGGGAGGAGGAGAAAATTTAAAACTTATGAAAGTAAATGTTGAAAACTAGTAATAAATATTCCCTAAAAAATAATCCTTAAAAACTAGAATTGGACAAGTTGATGCTACTAACTCCATGAGACACCAAGAAACAATGAAACCAAAATCAAAATAATGAAAAAAATACAAGAAAATGTGAAATAGCTCCTTGGGGAAAAAACAAACAACTCACTTGGAAAATAGCTCAAGACATATTCTTTCAGAATAATCAGACTACTTGAGAGCCATGAACAATGATCACATGATATTTATCAGCTGTTTCATTAAAGGAACCTCAGTTTGGAATATGGTATCCTGGAAGGGTAAAGTACTGGAATTACAATGAAAATAATTTACCCAGCAAACCTGAATATATTCATTCTATGAAAAAAATGGAAATATAATTAAATAGAGGATTTTCAAGCATTTTATATGCAAACACCAGAGCTGAATAGAAATTTTTACTTTTAAATACTAGATTCAAGAGAAGCACATAAAAGAAGACATTAAAGAGAAATCATAAAAGACTCACTACGTTTAAAATGTTTCCCTCTGTATATAGCAAGGTATTACATGTATCTTAAGAAATTTATCATTATTAGAGCAGTTAAAATGATTCTATAAAAAAGAGTTTGCAAGAGTGAATCATTTATATTAAAGACATATAAAAATGTATAGACAAGAGCAAGGGACATCCTGGGAGAAGAAGAAAAGGAGAGGTAGAATTGGGAAAATATCTCACATAAAAGGGTGCACAAAGAAGGGCTTTTTTATTGGAGGGGTAAATGGTAGGGGTGGGGTGGGGAACACTTGAAACTCATTCACATCTAAATAGGTTAAAAAAGGGAAATATAGATGTATGTATATATGTGTGTGTAAAATAAGTGTGTAATATACGTATATATGTGTGTATATATGTATATATATATATATATATATACATTATATATATGGATGTGATTGTGTATATACACCCACACTCACATATACCCTCATATACTCAATTGTTTAAATAAATCTTTATTACTGAAAAGGGAGAAGTAGAAGGGGATAAGAAAAAGGGGTGCACAATAAAAGGGAGAGCAGATAAAAGGAGGCAGTGGACAGAAGAAAAAAGATTTTTCAAAGAGGAATAGGATTAAGTGAGAGAGAGGAGGATAAATGGAAGAAAACAGGATGGAGGGAAATGCACAGTTATTAATCATAATTGTAAATTTGAATAAGATGAACTCAATAATAAAATAGAAGCAGATTGCAGAATAGAACCATAATGCAACAGTAAGTTGTTTACAGGAAGCACATTCTAAACAGAGAGATACACACAGAGTCAAAATAAGGGACTGAAACAGAATTTATTATGCTTCTGCTTCAGTTAAGAAGGCTAGGTTAGCACTTATGATCTCAGAAAAAGCAAAAACAAAAATATATCTAATTAAACAAAAATAAGTAGGGAAACTACATCTTCTTAAAAGGCACCATAGACAATGCAGTAATTTCTATACAAAACATATATGCAACAAATGAGATAGCATCAAAATTCATAAAGGAAAAGTTAAATGAGTTACAAGAGGAAATAATAAAACTGTACCAGTGAGACAACTCAGTGCTCCCCTCTAAGAACTAGATAAATCTCATCAAAAACAAGAAAGAAGTTAAGATGAATAGAATCTAAGAAAAGTTAAGATAGACCTCTGAAAAAAACTGGAAAGGAATAGAAAGGAGTATACATTTTTTTCTCAGCTCTAAATGGCATCTTTGCAAAAAGTGACCATATACTAGGGCATAGAAGATATCACCACCAAATGCAAAAAAACCCCATAATTATTAAATGCATCCTTTAAAAATATAATGTACTGAAATTGCCTTTAATAGAGGGTCATGGACGTGTACATTCAATGCCAATTGTTAACTAAGTAATCTAATCCTAAAGAATGAATGGATCAGAGAGGAAGTGAAAGAAACAATAAATGTTTTAATAAAGAAAATGATAACAATGAGAAAACATTCCAAATTTGTTAGATATAGGAAAAATACTTAGAGGAACAAAATATAGCTCTAAATGTGGATATTGATAAAAGAGAATAATATCAAATCAATGAATTGTAGATGCAATTAAAATAACTAGCAAAAGAAAGAAAAATAATTAATGAACAGGTTGTTTCAGAAAAAAAATTAAAAAAACAACTAGATAAACTTATATGAACTCAAGCAATGTGAAGTGAGCAGAACCAGGGGAAGATTTTACAGAGTGACAGCAGTATTCTTAAGAATAATTAACTATGAGGGCCAGCATCAAGATGGCAGTGTAGAAGCAGGAAAACTCCCTGCTCTCCCCCCATAACAACCTCAAATACCTACAAAAAATGACTTTAAACAAACTTTAGAGTTACAGAACCCACAAAGTGACATAGAGAAACCTCCTGCTGAAGGCAGCCAGGCAGGTGGACAGGAAGGGTCCATCACAGTTCACTGGGACCAGAACCCAGCCCTGCATGAGCCCTTGGATTTAGCCTCAAGGTGGCCCTGACCCTGGAGTGGACTGCAGAAGAGTGGATCACCAGCAGCTGTGGCAGTTTCCAGAATTATCAACCCATATATGTGACAGGTCAGTGTGGACTTTGTGGCAACAGGGAGTCCAGGAGTGTGATCTGGCCTTTGCCTACAGAGGGAGAAGTGGCTGAGGTGTGGAGGCTGCCACAGTATGACTACTTCAGACCTCCTGACCTGCAGATTGTAGGGGGACCAAGTGACCAGTCTGAGGTGTAATTACTTTTACTTTAACATGCTTGGATCTGGATCACTGTCTAGGGTGGAGGTCCTAGGGTGCATGAACAGGTGCCAGAGCATGTGGAGGCTTCATAGAGTGTGGCCAACTAATAGCTCCAGCATCTGTGAAAAACTCAGCGATTTGGGACAAAGCTGTCCTCTCTAGAAGCAGAGTTCTACTGTGACAAAAAGCTCAAAAGCCAAGTAATTGAGTGGCAATGTGGGTAAGCAAAGGAAGCAAAGCAAGCACAGCAGTCAAAACTTGGGGGACAAATGGATCAAAACATGGAACAGAAGGAAGACAATGAAGTCAGAAAACTTGTGCCAAAAGCCTCCAAGGAAAATATGAACTGGAGGAGGCTAGGTGGCACAGTGAATAGAGCACAGGCCTTGGAGTCAGGAGGACCTGATTTCAAATCTGGCCTCATACAATTAACACAAAAATTAGCTTTGTGACTTGGGCAAGTCACTTAACATGAATTGCCCTCCAAAAAGCCAAAAAAGAAAAAGAAAAAGAAAGAAAAATATGAACTGGTTATGGGCTATAGAGGAGCTTAGGAAGGATTTTGAAAATCAAATAAGAGAAGTGGAAGAAAAGTAGGTAAGAGAAATGTGAATGATGCAAGAAAATCGTGAAAAGGGACTCAACAACCTGACTGAAGAAAATAACACCTTAAAAATAGACTAACTCAAATGGCAAAAGAAGCTCAAAATGCCAATGAGGAGAATGCTTTAAAAAGCCAAATTTGTCAGATGGAAAAGAATATCAAAAGTTCACTGAAGAGAATCATTCCTTCAGAATTACATTGGAGTAAATTGAAGCTAAGGACTTTATGAGAAATAAAGATACTATTAAACAGATTAAAAACAAATAAAAAAAATAGAAGGCAATATGAAATATCCCATTAGAAAAACCACAGACCTCTTAAATAGATCCAGGAGAGGTCACTTAAAAATTACTGGACTGCCTGAAAGCCATGATCAAAAAAAGAACCTAGAAATCATCCTTCAAGTAGTTCTCAAGAAAAATTGCTGGTTTTAGAACCAGAGGGCAAAAAAAAAAAAAAAGGTTGAAAGGATCCACCAATCAGCTCCTGAAAAGGATCCCAAAAAGAAACTCCTAGGAATATTATAGCCAGGTTCCGGAGTTCCTAGATCAAGGAGAAAATATTACAAGCAGCCAAGAAGAAATAATTTGAATATTGTGGTAACACAATCAGGATAACAGAGGAACTGGCAGCTTCTACATTGAGGGATAGGAGGGCTTGGAACATGATATTCCAGAGGTCAAAGGAGCTGGGATTAAAACCAAGAATCACCTACCCAGAAAAGCTGAGTATCATGTTTCAGGAGAAAATATGGGCATTCAATGAAATAGAGGACTTTCAAGTATTCTTGATTAAAAAAAAAGTTGAATATTAAATTTGCCATTCAGATACAAGAAGCAAGAGAAGCATGAGAAGGTAAATAGGGAAAAGAAATCATAAGGAACTTATCAAAGTTGAACTATTTATACTCCTACATGGAAAAACGATAATTGTAACTTTTGAAACTTTTCTCAGGATAAGAATAGTTGAAGGGAATATATATATATATAAAATGTCCATATAGGAGGGTATATGGCCATATGAATACATATGTCAGGGTGCCTATATATGTGTACAGGTATACATAGAGGGCACAGGACCAATTGAATAGGAAAGGATAATACTTAAAAGGTGAAATTGAGAGTTGAGAGAGGAATATAATGAGAGGAGATGGGGAGAGACAGAATGGGGTAAATTTTCTCATATAGAGGCAAGGGAAAAATGTTACACTATTGGGGAAGGACAAGAAGGCAAAAGGGAATGTGTCAACCTTACTCTCATTTAATTTGGCTTAGGGAGGGAATGACATATACATTAAATAGGGTATCTCACGCTATAGGGAGAGTAGGGGGGAAAGGGATGAGAGGGTGGATGATGAAGGAGAGGACAGGTTGGGGTTGGGAAGTTAGAAGCACATACTTTTGAAAAGGGGCAGGGTCAAAGTAGAGAATACAACAAGTGGGAGCTGTGGAATAGGATGAAGGGAAATATAGTCAGTCTTTCACAATATATCCACTATGCAAATGTTTTGCATAGCTATAAATGTAGAACCTATATGGGGTTGACAGTGGAATCGCTGTTTAGGGGTGGTGGGTAGGTGAAAAATGGGGAGAAAATTTGTAACTAAAAATCTTGTGGAAGTGAATGATGTAAACTAAAAATAAACATAAAGTTTAATTTAAAAAAAGAATGATTAACTGTGAAAGACTTAGCAACTCTGATCAAGACAATGATTCAATGTAAGTCATTCCCCAATTGATAGATGGTCAAAGTACATAAACACAGTTTTCAGAGGAAGAAATTAAAGATATCTATAGTCATATGAAAAAAAATACTCTAAATCACTATTGATTAGAGAAATGCAAATAAAAACAACTGTTAAGTACCACATCACACCTATTAGATTGGTTAATGTGACAAAACAGGAAAATTATAAATGCTGTAGAAGGTGTGGGAAAATTAGAACACTAATTCCTTGTTGGTGGGTTTGAGAACTGATCCAGGCATTTTGGAGAACAATTAGGAACTATTTCCAAAGAGCTATAAAATTATGCATAAACTTTGACCAAGAATACAGCTTCTAGGTCTATAACCCAAAGAGATCATACAAATGGGAAAAGGACCCAAATCTACAAAAATATTTATAGCAGGTTTCTATTTTTTTTTTTGGTGGTGGAAAAGGAAAATCAAAAGGATGACCATCAACTGGGAAATGACTAAACAAGTTGTGATATATAAATGCAATAGAATACTACTATGCTATAAGAAATGATGAATAGGCATACTTCAGAAAAACCTGGAAAGACATATGAACTGATGCTAAGTGAGGGGAGCAGAACCAGGAGAACATTGTACATGGTCACAGCCACATTGTTCAATAAATAACTTAGACGTGGCTCTTTTCAGCAATGCAATGATTTAAGACAATTCAAAGATTCATGGTGGAAAATGATATCCATATCCAGAGAAAGAATTATGGAGTCTGAATGTAGATCAAAGCATACTATTTGCTCTCTCTCCTTTTTAGTTTAGTTTAATTTAGTTTTATTTCTTCTTTCTTGTGATTCATTCCATTGGCTATAATTCTTCTTTACAATATGACTAATATAATAGTATGGTGACTAAGAATGTATATGTAAAGCCTATATCAGACTGCATGTCATCTTGTAGAGGAGAGAGGAGGAGAAAATGTAAAACTCAAAAGTTTGTGGAAATGAATATTCTGAACTAAATATAAATAAATACATTTTTAAAAAGAAAATGATTCAAAACATTTACAAATAATGTATCATGAAAAATACTATCCACCTTTACTTATAGAACTGATAAACTCTGAATGCAGAACAAAACGTATGTTTAAATATTTTTGTTTTATTTTCTTTCTGTTTTCTTTTGCAGTTTGTCTAATATGGAAATATATTTTGCATGACCTCACATGTATAATAAAAATAACATTGCTTGCCTTCTCAAAAAAGTAATGAAGTGGGAGGAAGGAAGGAAATTTGGAACTCAAAATTTTGAAAAGTAATTGTTAGAGAAATTACATGTAACTGGGAAATATTTAATGTAATAAACGAAAGTTAATTTTAAAAGCATCTTATTCTTTCCCCTTTTTTGTTAACATCATCCTCTTCAACATATTTTTTTCTTCCTGGTCTCAGATTTCTTCCTTCTATGTTGCCTTAGAATGCTTTAATCTACTTTAATTAATTCACCTTTCCTAAAGGTTGAATTTGCTTACTTTCATAATTGGTGACTACTTTAAGCATGGAGACAAAGATAGCAGATAGCAAGCAAGTCATTGGTGCAGATTTTTGATGTTTTTAATCCCTATTGAATCTCACGTTGAACTCTAACTTTTTTATTGTTCTTCTCCACTCATGAATTACCTATTACTAATAACTGTTTACATCTCCTTTGGACTTCCTTTTATTAATTTAATAATTTAGACCAACTATCAAAGTTTTAACCTTTCACATCTTGGCATACAGAGAAAATATATGTGAACAACTTGCAACCCATAAAATCTTGCACCCAGGGAAACTGTTTTACCATTCTGGAAAGATGCCCATGAGAACACATTGGACAAGCAATCATCTGGTACCAAATAACATTGTAGAAAACTCAGCAACTGGTGAATTGCTTTCTGGAATTAGTATACAATTTAAATTCTACTTCTAGTTAAATCATCCATGAAATATAAGCATGTATCAAGAGAGCCTAAAATCAATCAGACTGAGCCTAAAGGCAATCAACTGGACCTATAGGAAATCAGACAGTGGCTATTTGAAAATCGGGCAAAAGACCCAAAATAAATTTAACACAATTTACCACTCCTTTCAAATTCCCAATTTTTTTTTTCAATGAGTGTCATTTTCTGTAAGTTTACAGGTATGAGGAGAATCTGAGTATGCAGGATTTACTAAAGGCATAGGAATGCTTTTTCTTAAAATATTGATAAAAGTGATGGTTTTTAAGAAGGTGAACATGTTTAGATGTCACATTGTTGCCATTCATTCTCATGCACTCCTCTTTACCTAAATCACCTTTTATCTCTATCTCCTCTCAATTTATTCCCAAAAAGAACTAAAAGAAATTCACAAAATGCACAATACCAATATCCTATTCAACAATTATAATATGTAACTTTTGATAACCTTTCTCTCTGGTTATATGTGTGCTTTGTAGAGGTTACACTAGAGCCTTCATTTCTGACCTATGGAGTGGATACTATGCCTTTGTTTCTGCCAGTGCCAACTAATAGAGAAAGGCATACAAAGTGCAGTATGGTGTTGCTAGTGAAGGAAAAATGAAAGGACTAGTAGAGTGAAACTCTACTTTTTAGGTTTTTGAGGCATTCTTGAAGTGCTCCTTGAAAAACCACAGAAACATGCTTCAAAAGTAAAACGAAAGAAAAAAAATAATCATCTCAGACAGTTGAAGTGACTCATGACCTGTGTCAGGAAGTTGAAAGACAAAAGAAGACTGACTGGATAATTGTAGCTATGTGGTAAATAAAAGGCTTTTCTCATTTGGGTTAGAGCTGTAACCTCAAAGTAAAGAATGACTTCTAATACTTTGATTGAAAATGGTAAGTGTTCAAGACAGGGACGAATTAATTAGAGGAAGACGGAACCAGTGATGGTAGTTTTTTCTTTTATTTAATTAAATTAATTATTTAAAAATGTTCAATTAATTAAATTTAAATTTAATATTTAAAAATTAAGTAATTAATTTTTTAAAAAGTTAATTTAATTTAAATGTAAAATATTTTAAATTTAATTAATTTAATTTTTAAATTAAATTAAATTTTTTATTAAATTAGATTTTTTCAAATTTTAATTTTAATTAATTTTTAATTCTAATTTTTAAATTTTAATTTTTAATTAATCATTTTGAAATTTATTTTTAGTTTTCAACATTGATATTTCCACAAGATTTTGAGTTATAAATTTTCTCCCCATCTTTCCCCTATTTCCCACCCCAAGATTGTGAGCCTACTGAATACCCTTTCCTCCAGCCTGCTATCTCTTATATCTTCCCCCATTCCACCTCTAACTTTCTAGTAGGGCAAGATGGATTTCTATAACCCAGTGCCTATATATCTTATTTCCCAGTTTCATGTAAAAATATTTTTAAAAATGTTTTTAAAACTTTGATTTTCAGATTCTTTCCCTTCTTCTTTCCTCACCACCCCCACTGACAAGCAGTTCAACATAGGTTGTACATGTGTAGTTAACACAAAATATTTCCATAGTAGTTATATTATGAAAGACTAACTATATTTGCCTCCATCCTATCCCACCCCAAACTAATTTTATTTTCTACTTTGACCCTGCCCCTTTTCAAAAGTGATTGCTTCTAACTACCCTCTCCCCCAATCTGCCCTGCCTTCTATCATCCCTTCTATCACCCCTTCCCCCCTACTTTCCTGTAGAGTAAGATAGCCAATTGAGTGTATGTTATTCCCTCCTTAAATGATTCAATGAGAGTAAGGTTGACCCATGCCCTTTCACCTTCTTGCTCTTCCTTTCCATTGTAGCATTTTTCTCTTGCTTCTTTTATGAGATAATTTACCCTATTCTATCTCTCCCTTTTGCCTTATCCCATTATATTCCTCCCTCACCTCTTTATTTTAATTTTTAGATATAATCCCTTCCTATTCAACTGATCCTGTGTCCTCTATGTATATATTCACACACATATACACACATATGTATTTATACACATATACCCCTCATATACATACTATATATGTATGTGTATGTGTATACATAAACACATGATAAAACGTATGAGGTACAATTACTGTTTTTCCATGTAGGAATGTAAATAGTTCAACTTTAATAAGTTCCTTATGATTTCTTTTTTTTTCTGTTTACCTTCTCATGTTTCTCTTGATTCTTGTATTTGAAAGTCAAATTTTCTGTTCAGCTCTGGTCTTTTTTCATCAAGAATACTTGAAAGTATTCTATTTCATTGAATGACCACATTTTCTCCTGAAGCATTATAGTCAGTTTTGCTGGGTAGGTGATTCTTGGTTTTAATCCTAGCTCATTAGACCTTTATGGGCCTCTTGCCATTTGAGTTAGTCTATTTTTTTTGTTTTTATAGCAATTGGGGTTAAGTAACTTGCTCAAGGTTACACAGCTAGTTATTTATGTCTTGGTGCTAATGTTCTGAGGCTGGAACCGATCCCCAGTCCTCCTGACTCTGGGACCAGTGCACTTACTCATTTCACCACCTACCTGCCCCTGAGTTAGTCTGTTTTTAAGGTTTTATTTTCTCAGTATTTTTGGGGTCTTCTTTAGCTGACTATTGACTCACTTTTCATGATTTTCTTGCATCATTCATATTTCTCTTCCCAATATTTCCTCAACTTCTCTTGATCTCAAAAATTCTTCTGGAGCTCCTCCATGGTCTGTAATTAGTTCATAATTTTTTGGAAGCTTTTGATGCAAGGGTTTTGATTTTATTGTCTTCTTCTGGTTCAGTGTTTTGATAAAGGATTCCATCTGTTTGTGCTTCCTCTGCTTGCTCATTTTGCCAGCCAGTTATTTGACTTTTGACCTCTTTGTCATGGTAGAACTCTGCCTCCAGAGTGGAGAGAGGTGTGTACAACATTGCTGGGGTTTTTGCATTTGACAGAGATATAAAGAGGGAGCCCTCTCTACAGCCACCACAATCTCTGGCTTACTGGCATTTTTGATGCAAGGACCACTGTCCAAGACTATGACCCAGATCCAAGCGGGTCAAAGCAAGTATGGTTACTCTCTGAATGGTTACTTGTTCCCCCTACAATCTGCAGGCCATCAGCTCTGGAGGCGGCCATGTAGAAAAAGCTGCAGCAGCTATACTACAGCCACCTGTCACCCCCAGGGCAGGGGCCAGACCATGCTCTTCAGTCACCCTGTTCCAACAGATTTCCTTTCTGACCTTTTACTTTCTCTTTGGCATTTATGGGTTTAGAAGTCTGGAAACCACCATCACTGCCAGTGATACACTGTCCTGTATCATGCTTCAGCCAGCATGTGCCACTGGTTGTGGTCAGCCTGTTTCACATTTGACTGCTCTGCTTCCATCCCAGTGTGATAGACTCTTCCTGTCAGCCTTTCAGCCAGCCTTCAGTGGGAGATTTGTTGCTCTCTTTCACTTTGTGAGTTCTGTAGCTCTAAAATTTGTTTAGAGTTATATTTTACAGGTATTGGAGGTAGTTTGTACAGGAATTTAAGAAAGTTCCTGCTTTTCCTCTGCCATCTTGGCTCTGCCTTGCCATGGTAGTTGTTGAATTCTTGTTGACTTGATATGTCACGTTAGGGTACATTATATTCCTAGAAGTAATGGAAAAGATTCTTAGATTTATCATCTACATAGAAAGAACTAATAATTCATAAGCAAAACTATCCAAGAAGAAGACAGAAATAAAACTCATGGACTTCAATGTCAATTAAAATATATGAAGATTGGGTAATAAATAATATAAACTATATATCATGATGAAAAGTAAATTAAAGATCATTGTTAAGTCTCATAATTGTTGTAATAGAATTTATGACTTGAATATGTCTATAAGGGAATTAGGCCTTGTTTCATGAATAAAAATTCATATATTAAACTCACATTGTGAGTCAAGCACTGTGATAAGTGCTAGTAACACAAAAAGTAGTAAGAGAGTCATCAGTCTTAAGAAGTTTTCATTGTTTTTTTTTTTTCAGGTACAGGACAGGTTGTTTATTCCTATATAGACAATAATGCTAAATATAGAATCACAGAGCGCATTAACAGAATGTTTTTAAACATAATTAAATAATGTTCCATATAACAATGGCTGTAATCTTCAAGGAGGCTGATATTTATGTTTTATCAAGAAATAGAGAAGTTTCAAAGGTTGTTAATTAGCATTCTTACATTTTATCTTCTTTGGCAATATCTGATCAATTCCTGATATCAACCTTTCTGTAAAATCAGAAGTCAGTTAGTGTTCTTTGTGGTGGCCTCTCTCTGATACAGATGCTTGCCTTGTCATCAACCACTGGGATTGTGATGGGCATTGCTGCTGCTATTGTGATGGTGCATGTCACCTCCACTGACTTGATATCACCATTGCTACCACCGATGTACATACTTTTTGAATTCCATGAAGGCACCTCATAGAAAAGGAACATAAAACACTGGGGCCCCAATGCAAGCTAACCTGATTACAGCAACTAGCATCAGGTTCCATGTAGGTAGGTGGCTGTAGCTCCAGGGATAGGGACAGAGCTCTTCTCCTTCACAACTCTTGATAAAATCAGATCTTTTAGCCTCAAGAGCTATAGCTCATGGTTCTTCAGCTTCAAATCAACTTTTCTTTTAAAAGAGTCACTGAGTTATTAGCTCTTCCTATGCAGTATGAAGTATGAAACTCCCAACAAGTCACATATGACCAGAACTCAGCACACAACATTTCTTTCTTTTTTTTTATCTTTTTGGAGGAGAAAAGCAAGGCAGTTGCTTGCCCAAGGTCACACAGTTAGTAAATATCAAGTGTCTGATGTCAGGTTTGAGCTCAGATCCTCTTGATTCCAGGACCTATGCTCTATTCACTGCACTACCTAGCTGCCCCTCAGCACACAACATTTCAATATGACTATGTAAGTAGGCAGAAAATATCTGCACATACTCCAAAGAGATATGGGAAAAGTCTCATTACAGCATTATCAGGCATTAGTGAGCACAAAGATCTTTCATTTTATATCTGCCATTATTTTCTATGTCCATGAACAAATTCTGGTAGGGAAAATTCTGCCAATCAGAGAGGTTGCTTTGGGCAGTCTATGAGAGGTTAGTCAATATGAAAAGTGTGATGTGGTACCTCAGAGTCGTTTTCATCTTCATTTCTCTAATCAATACTGATTTAGAGTATTTTTTCTTATGAATATAGATAGCTTTAATTTCTTCTCTCTGAAAACTGCCTATTCCTGTCCCTTGACTTTTTATCAATTGCACAATGACTTGAATTCTTATAAATTGAACTTGATTCTCCATACATTTTAGGAATGAGACCTTTTCAGAAACACTCTTATGAAAATTGTTTCCCAACTTTCTGCTTCCCTTCTAATCTTGGTTATATTGGCTTTGTTTGTGCAGAAACCTTTCAATTTAATGTCATCAAAATTATACATTTTGCATTTCATCCTATTCCCTCCCACCCCATTTATGCTTTTGCCTCCCCTTTCTCACTTTCCCATCTCATTAGAGTTTTTGCTTTCGAACACACCTTACCTCAGTCTTCCCTCTCTTCTATTAGCCCCCTCCCTTTTCTTCCTCTTTACCTTTATTTTTCTTCCCTCCCTTCTTTCCATCCCTCCTTTTTCTTCCCCCTGTCCCTGCATACTTCCTATAGGACTAGTTATATTTCTATACCTGATTGTTTTATTCCTTCTTTGAGCAAAATCTGATGAGACTAAGATTCAAATAATGCTCATCTCCCTCCCTTCTTTTCCTCTACTGTAAGAGTTTTTTGTGCCTTTTCATGTGATGTAATTTGCCCTTGTCTGACTCCTCCTTTCTTCTTCTCCTGGTACAATCCCTTTTCAAGAATTAATTAAATTGTTATTTATTATCACATCAAAGTAAATTTATACCCATTCTCTCTGTCTATATATACCCCCCCCCTTTTTTTTTTTGCTTTTTGGAGGGCAATTGTGGGGTGAAGTAACTTGCCCAAGGTCACATGGCTAGGTTTTTATTTTGTTTGTGTGTGTTAAGTGTCTGAGGCTGGATCCAAACTCAGGTCCTTCTGACTCCAGGGCCAGTGCTCTACTTACTGTGCCACCTAGCCACCCCGTATATATATACCCCTTTTAATGGTGTAATAAAAACGGTGTAATAATAACAATACAATTCTCAAGATTAAGAAATGTCATCTTCCCTTGTAGGGATATAAGCAGTTTGCCCTTATTAATAACATGTTGTTTTTCTCTTTCCTGTTTCCATTTATATGCCTTTTTTGAATCTTGTATTTGAAGATCAAATTTTCTGTTGAGTTCTGAATTTGTCATCAGGAAGATTTGGAAGTCCTGTATTTCATTGAATATTCATTTCCTCCCCTGAAAGATTATGTTCAATTTCACCAGGTAGTTGATGTTTGGTTGTAATCCAAGCCCCTCCTAATGGAATATTGTATTCCAAACCCTCCAGTCTTTTAATGTAGAAGTTGCAAAGTCTTTCTTAATCCTAACTGTGGTTGCATGATATTTAAATTGTTTCTTTCTGGTTGCTTGCAGTATTTTCTCTTTGACCTGGTGATTTTAGAATCTGACTACAATATTTTTTGGTATTTTCAATTGGGAATACTCTTTCAGGATTCTTTCAATAACTATTTTACCTTTTGGTTATAGGACCTCAGAGCAGTTTTCCTTGATGATTTCTTGAACAATACTTTCCAGGCTCTTTTATTTATTTACTTATTTTTTTTCATTATGGTTTTAAGTAGATTTAAAAAAAATTAAATTGTGTCTCCCAGATCTATTTTCCAGGTCTGCTGTTTTACCAATGAGATATTTTACATATTCATATATTTTTATCCTTTTGTTTCTGTGACTAAATCTTGATTTCTTTTAGTCATTAGCTTCCACTTGTCCAATTCTGATTTTTAAAAAAATTGTTTTCTTCCATTAGATTTTGCACCTCCTTTTACATTTGGTCCATTATCCTTTTTAAGGAGTTCTTCTCTTCATTGGGTTTTTTTGTGCCTACTTTTCCATTTAACCAATTCTTCTTTTTAAAGACTTGCTTTCTACAGTCAGTTTTTGTCCTTTCTTTTTGAAGCCACTGACTCTTTCTTTCATAGCTCTCATTTCTTTTCCCATTTTTTTCTACCTCTCTTATTTAACTTTTAAAATTCTTCTTGAGCTCTTCCAAGAAGACTTTTTGGACTTGGGACCAGTTCATATTCCCCTTTGAGGTTTCAGATGTGAGTATATTGACATTGTTGTCGTCTTCTGAATTTGTGTCATGATCTTCCCTGTCTCCATAAGAATTTATGATCACAGGCTAGGTGGCATAGTAAGTGCTCCGGCCCCAGAGTTGGGATGACCCAGGATTGGATCCAGCCTCAGAAAATGAGCACCCACACATAAATAATGACTGGCCATGTAACCTTGAGCAAGTTACTTAACCCTAATTGCTTTAAAAAAAAAAAACTGAATCTATGATCATTGTCCCTTTCTGCTTTTTGCTCATGACATTTGCCTATTTTCTGACTTTGGGAACTGAACTCTCCTGCTAGAGCACAGGGGGCACTGACCCAAGCTTCCTGTGCTAGGAGCTCAGGACTGGTCACTGGCCTTGTGTGCTAGGACCTCAGGTGTAAGCAGCTGGAGGCTATAAGAGTCTGCCAGCTTACCTGGTACTGATCTGGGGTCAGCAACACTGGTGCTCTTAGGGTGGGGATAGGGAGTATGGTTCCTGGGGAAAGTTTGCTCACCCAAGCCTTGCATTGTAATGTTTGGCTGCTCGGAGAATGTCTTCCAGGCTATAGCTGTGTCTTCTGGAGTTGTACTTCCTGGAGTTGTGCTGAAGCCTTGGGAGATTTGACTGCTGGAGGATGCCAGTACAAATGGTATTCTTCTGAGCTGGTGTCTACTGGTTCTCCTGGATGTGCTAAGGAACTTGGGGGTCCTGGTGTTAGCACCTGACTGTTTCCCCTGCTTTGCTGAAGTGGTGCTTGCCACTGATTTACTGGGATGCCTCCCCTTCTGTACTACTCCCCCTCCTCTAGAGTGAAAATGGTCGTTCCTGTCAATCCCCCAAGTTTCCTGACCTATAAGACTGCTGCACCCCATCTTTCTGCTGACTCAGCTGTTCCATAGTTTCTCCTGAAATTATATTCTCTGGGCTTCCAGACATCCATAAGGGAAGGTGAGGGTGACTTATCTCTTACTCCTACATCCTGGCTTATGGAAGCAGAATTCCAAAATTCATTATTTTTTTATTTTAGAAGACATTTCATTTAATGTTTCTTTGCCCTTTCTTAATGTTTGTCTTCCTGGATGATTATAAGGGGATCGTTTGGTTCCATTCCTTAGACAGTGATGCTAATGTTTCTCTGTATAGATCTCTGTGCCAGAATCTATGGGAGAGTAAAAAACAATGCCCTCATAAACTTTATAATCTGGAAGTGGTAGAGGGAGAATGGAAAATAATACTTCAGAATAGGCAAAAATGATTCAAGATATTGCATATGTTATGTGTTTAAGAAATCACAAAGTGAAGCTCTATTTGATATAGGTGGCAGAAAATAATTATCACAAATAGAAAATCAGACTTAGGTGTAAGGGAGGTTTTGACTTAGTGTGCCATATTTAAAAGTTTCTAGTGATATCCAGAGTTTAGACATTGAACAATAGGGCTCAGCACCTAGTTAATAAGATTAATTAGTTAAAATAGAAGGGGAAAAAGGTTAATCTGGGATAAGCTCTTTCCTCCCTCATGATTTCCCCTTCTCACTCCCCCTCCCCCAACAAATACAAATCACTATGAAACCACATTCCCCAGGAGCAGACTTTAGTACTTGCCAAAACATGAAAATTCCCAAATATACATCCAGAATGCATGGAGGCAATGGAAAATTAATTAGTCTTTAAAGAATGAGAAGTAGACTAAAAAAGCTAACAAGGATAGTCTAAGCTTAGGGGCAGCATCAGCCCCAGGATGTATAAGATCCAATGTGAGGTTGACTTTTCAGACATAATGGAAAGAGCTTGAAACAATTTCATGCTAAGATGCCATAATCATTCTTCAGCAAAACTTACATAAGACTAATTTAGAAGTTGCAGTGAATTGATTAAGATAACTGAACTATTAGGGCTAGAGAGATTCTACAACACTATTGAAATTAAGAAAATACATTGAAATATTGCATATCTATTTAGTATTTCCTAAATGTGTAGTGCTGTTTTAAACTATTTTAATGACCATTTATCGTACCTTCTCTCATAAATATTTAGCTATAATACTTAACTGTATGTGTGAATTTTAAACAGCATCACATTTTTAAGAAAAGAAACAATCTAAATGTGATTGGTGGAAATTTCTTAATGTGAACCTGAGGTCCACTTATTTATGTTTCAGCAAAGTTTTTGTTTGGAAAGGATTTTTCTGCTGTATTGAAGGAAATTTTCTAACCTGAATATTTCATGATGTCTGACTTCATTAATTCTTACAGTCTCTCAGAATACAAGATGTATTTTGGTCATTTTTTTTTTCAATTAAACAAATGTTTTATTAACTTCTGGTTTACATCATTCATTTCCACCAGATTTTGAGTTACAATTTTTTCCCCTGTTTTTCCCCTACCCACCATCCCAGAATAGCAGTCCCGATATCCCTTCGTCCAATCTGCTCTCTCCCATATCTTCTCCCATACCCCCTTCGACTTTTCCATTAGAGCAAGGTGAATCTCTGTGCCCCAATGCCAGCACATCTTATCTCCCAATTACATGCAAAAGAGTATTGATAATAGTATTTATATATATTTGAAATATTTAATTTTAAGGCCTAGAATTTCAGATCCATTCCCTTCCTCCCTTGTCACCCATTCCCTCTGGGAAGATAAGCAATTCAGTATGTGTTGTACATGTACAGCTATGCAAACTCTTACCATAGTAGATATATTGTACAAGGCTGCTTATAATTCCCTCCCACCCATCCCACCCCCTACCTGGTCCATTCCCTACTTGAACCTGTCCCTTTTCTATAGTGGGTACTTCCAACCTCCCCTCCCCCCCAAGAATGCCCTCCCATCCATCATCCCTTCTCTCATCCCCCTTCCGCCTATTCTGCTTCAGGTTGAGGTATCCCATTTAGTATGTATGTCATTCTCTCCCTGAAACAAATTCAATGTGAATGTGCTTTTGCCTTTTTGCCTTCCTACTCTTCCCCTCCCCTGTAGCCACTTCCCATTCCTTCTTCTACATGAGATAGTTTACCCTGCCCTATTTCTCCCCATCTCCTCTTGCCACTTTCCTCTCTCACCTCATAATTTCACCCCTTATGTATCATTCCTTCCCAACAAATTCAACCTATGCCCTCTCTCCATGTTTAATTGTAAACATATATACACACACACACACATTCACATATGTATTCATATGGCCATACACCCTTCTTCCATTATTTTCATACTGAGAAAGGTTTCATCAGTCACAGTTATTGTTTTCCCATGTAGGAATGGAAAAAGGTCAACTTTGATAAGTTCCTTTTGATTTCTTTTCCCTGATTACCTTCTCAGTCATCTCTTGCTTCTTCTGTCTGGATGTCAAATTTTCTATTCAACTCCGTTTTTTTCCCTCAAGAATGCTTAAAAGTCCTATATTCCACTGAATGACCATATTTTCCCCTGAAACAAAATGCTCAGTTTTGCTACATAGGTGACCCTTGGGTTCAGTCCCAGCTCTTTTGCCCTCTGGAATGTCATATTCCATGCCCTTAGATCCTTCAGTGTAGAAGCTGCCAGGTCCTGTGCTATTCTGATTGTGTTTCCACAATATTGAAATTGTTTCTTCCTGGCTGCTTGTAGTATTTTCTCCTTGATCTGGGAGTTCTGGAACCTGGCTATAATATTCCTGGGAGTTTTCTTTTTTGGATCCTTTTCAGGAGGCAATCTGTGGATTCTTTCAACCTCTGTTTTGCCCTCTGGGTCTAAAACATCAAGGTGATTTTCCTTGAGAATTTCTTGAAGGATGATTTCTAGGTTCTTTCTTTCATCATGACTTTCAGGTAGTTCAATAATTTTTAAATTGTCTCTCCTGGATCTGTTTTCTAGGTCAGTGGTTTTTCCAATGTGATATTTCACATTGCCTTCTATTCTTTCATTTGTTTGGATCTGCTTAACAGCATCTTGATTTCTCATAAAGTCATTAGCTTCCATTTGCTCCAGTCTAACTCTGAAGGAATGAATCTCCTCAGTGAGCTTTTGAGATTCTTTTTCCATCTGGCAAGTTCGGCTTTTTAAGGCATTCTTCTCCTCATTGCCGTTTTGCGCCTCCTTTGCCATTTGAGTTAGTCTATTTTTTAAGGTGTTGTTTTCCTCAGTCAGGCTATTGACCCTCATTTCATACTTTTCCTGCATCCTTCTTATTTCTCTTCCCAATTTTTCCTCCACTTCTCTTATTTGATTTTTAAAGTCCTTCTTAAGGTCCTCTATGGTCTGTAACCCACTCATATTTTCCTTTGGGGCTTTTGGAGGAGGATTTCTGACCTCACAATCCTCTTCCTGTTCTATGCTTCGATCCTCTTTGCCCCCAAAATAGGAGTCTAAGGTTGCATTTTTCTGTTTATTTTGTTTCTTTTGCCTTGACATGTTGCCACTTAATTACTTGATTTTTAGGCTTGTTGCCACAGTAGGACTCTGCCACCAGACAGGAGAGCTTTCGTCCTGAACGTTGGGGTCTTCACAGCTTTCTGGCAAGCTGGATACCCACCCCAGACCTTCCCCCCCAGATCACAATCCAGATCCAGGGAGGTTAAAGCAAGAGCGATTACCCCCCAAGACCAATCGCTGGATCTCCCTACAGTTCACAGGCCAGGAGCTGGAGCTCTCACTGGAAACTACAAAATGGAGTGTCTCCTCAGAGGCTACTTGCCCCCAGGGGAGGAAGCCGACGTGTTCCCCAAATACTGGTCCCAAAATCCATAGGGCACTAACCTCTCACTTTTTCCTAGGCATATCTGAGTTGATAATTCTGGAATCACCACAGCTGATGGTATTCTGGGGTCCCTCCAGCCAGCTGCTGGCCTTGCTGCTCTGGGACTAAAACTGGGGCTCACTCAGACCTGGGCTCAGCACTCCATGTGGTGTGAGCTGCACTGCTGGCTCTCAGAGCACTGCACTGGTCCTTCCTGCATGGCTGCTGGGCTGTCCTCAGCAGGAAGTTAGCTTTTCTGTGTCGTTCTGTGGGTCCTGGGGCTCCAGAAGTTGTTCAGAGTCCCCTTTTACATAGTTTGGGGGGAATCTGGGGGCTGAGTGGCTTGGACGTGCTGTTTCTACTCCGCTATTTTGGCTCCTCCCCCTATCTTTGTTCATTTATGAATTTCATGTATACTACATGTGTTTAGCTCATTCCTCTTCCAAGACAATGTAAGCTTCTTAAGGGCAGGAACTATTTACTTTTTTTTTCTTTGTATTTCTTTCACCTAACATACTACCTTGACAAAAAGTAGACATTTAGAAAAGATTTTTGACTGAATATTACAGAAATAGGTGTTATAACAAACAACAGTACCACAAATATCAACCTATAATATTAATAGGTATCTGAATAGAGGTATGATCTATCTGTTGTGGGGCACCATGTAGGCACCATGCAGAAATTTTTATTTGGGGTAAAAAAGTTTTTTATTTTTTAATGACACATAAATAGAGGTGGGGGGATGACTGGTGTCAGATTATCTGGATTCAATTAGCACCTTTTTTGCTTGACCCCTACATGACCTTGGGTAAAATAGTTTATCTTACTGGGCCTGTTTTCTCATATATAAAATGAGGGGGTCTTATTGCAAACTTTCTGACTTGCCATCAAGTTTTACATCTGTGGTTCCGATGTGTGAAGATTTTAATCGAATAGTTCATTCATATCAAGCATTCTAAATTTAACATGATTTTCAAAATTACCTCATTTGATTTCTATCCCAACCCCCATTTAAATCTATTATTTATATAAAAGAAAGCCACTTCTTTTATATGAAGAGTAGAATTATATAACTATGGAATGGAATCCTACACTCTAGATATATTTCATAATTTAGTATATTAAAAGCATCTGACTTGGTCAGTTTAAAAAAGAAGGAGTCATACAGATTCTAGTCAGCTGGCAGGATGGAGCAAAAAGAGTTATTATGAGTTCATTTTTTTCCTTATGAAATTGAAGTACTTTATTAATGCTTAGTTATAAATGAAAACTGCAACATCAACAAAAAAGAAATATTCACCATGATGGTTATAATTTTGCCGTGTTTCTTCTCCCCTAGAAATCAAACCCTTTAGGGAAGCAAAGTTTAATGACAATGATAATTCCAGAAACCTAACTATCATCTCTAAGGCATATTCTTTATGATGATGAGCTATAGATTCCAGGGGTAAAAATCAAATTATTTTTAACCACTGAGAGGCAATTAAAGAATTCTTTAAAAGGAATTTTTTACTATTGAAATTGGTGGAGGAGGAGGGGCTAACATTCATGGAACACCTAATATGTAGTAGATACTGATCTAAGTGGTTTACAGTTATCATCTCATTTGACTCCCACAAAAAACCCTGCGAGGTATTATTATCCTCATTTTATAGATGAGGAGACCAAGGTCATCAGGTTTAATGCCCAAGAGTTACACAGTAATCATTGCCTGAGATTGGATTTGAACTCAAGGCTTTTTGACCCCAGACCTAGTGCTCCCTTCACTGTAGCATTACCTAACTGCCTCTAACCACGCATTTTCTGAGTATTACTCTATTCTTTGCTTAGCTCCTTCCACAGTGAGGACTTCAGAACCAATTCTTGGGTATGTAACTTGACTGTTTTCTTAATCTTCTTTGTAAATGATTCAAAAAGAGTTTCTAGCTGTTTCTGTGTATTCAAAAGTAAATACAGGGAATTATACACAAAATAATCATTATGTGGAGATGTTATCATTGACCTATCTATCTATCTATCTTGCAAATTTTTACAAAATTAGCAAGGCTTATTTTACTGCAAATAAATAAATTTATATGTTTATGTGTATATATTTACACACACATACACATATATATGTGTATGTTTGTGTATCTATATGCATAATTTTGAAAATCATGTTGAATTTAGGTTTATATGTATATATATATGTATATATATATATATGTGTGTGTGTATATATACATATATATATATATATATATGTTTACAACAACCTTAGATTTTTTCTCTCATTTTATCTTTTTATCAGTAGCCTATCATCTAGCCTTTTATCCATATTAAGAAGCTTAGCATTATCTCAGTTTTCTCCTTATCTCTTTCCTTCCTCATTCAGTAAATGATCAGTCATTGAGAGCAGTCTGCTTCCACTTACCCCACTACTCATTCAATGACCTTCAGTCTCAGGTTAATAAATAATCTGGACAGTACTGAAATTATATCAGAAGTGAAGAATAGACGTGAATTAGATGGTTAAGAAGAAATCCTATACTGGGCATTTAAGAAACTATATGTGAAAGGAGGACTTACTTAGATGAAATGCTTATTTGAGTATATGTTGGGTCTGCTTTGAAATTTATGAGCATAAAAAAAAAATCCAATGCAACAGGAAGTCATATGTTTTGATCCAGAATAAAGAAGGGCCATTTCATAGATTTCTGAGATAATAAACTGAGCTGAATCTAAACCTAATAGGACTTAATCCTTTCATTCCTACAACTCACACACTGATACCCTGTCATACACATTGGGGGCTGCCTCAGTCATCCACTGTATACTAGGACCAGACCTAGCTATGATTCATTTCATTTTCAATTCTTCTCCCCAGGCCCATTTCCAACTAATGATCATTATTAATTAATCTCCTTCCTTCCCTCTTCAATTAGAACAGTTGTGTTAGTCTTCTCCACTAGGGCTCCTGTAGTGCCAATGCAATACTTACAACCCTCATGATCATGATAGAGAACAATATTTACTCAAAAACCTATCTATCTCCTTGCCTCAACCTCCTCTTTCTCCTACCATCTCTCTGGCTCTGACCAGCTTCCTGTGGGCTCTGCTTCCCTTCAGCAAACTCCTCCCACCACAGGTTCCATGTGACTACATTCAGCCTACTAGGGGACAGAGTTTATCTTCACAGCAGGGAAGCTTCCTGTGGTCTCTGCTTCACCCTTTAGCAAATTCCCTTCATCACAGGCTCCATGTGATTACATTCAACCTGTTAGGGTAGTAAAGTTTACTTTTAAATCAGGGAAGGTCTTCAAACTCCCCCCAGGTCTATTAAGGGGCAGGGAAGATCTTCAAATTCCCATTATCATTACATTCAGCTCCAAGATATTTATTGTCCCTTACATAGCAAAAATACATTAACAATAAATAAGAATTTGGGGATAAGTGGTGGAAAAAACTAGTGTCAAGAGAACTTTGCAACAGTGTAATGGATAATCGAAAAACTTTGCACATAAAACAACAGCTTGGGCACAAGCTCCCCATCTTTCCCCCTTTGAACTAATGGGGCTCAAAATCTTGGCGTAAGGGGTGAAGGTCTCTTCTCCAAAGCTATGTCAAGCTAAAATTGGAAGCAGAGCTGTCCCTGCCCCAAGAGGTCCCATTTGAGAGTTCATTTCTTTAGGTGCCATCTGGAGCTTGGTCAATGCCAAGTCCAGAAGGTCCCATTTGAAAGGTCAGTTCTTTAGCTGGGATCTGGAGCTCAGTCAATGCCAGGTCCAAAGGTGGCACATCACATTCATGGACAGGGTGTGACATCCAGCTTAAGCACTCATTCATCTGCAGATGGAGGGTAATAATCCTGCAGAAAACAAATCTCACAAATGAGTTTAACAGACAAAAAGCCAAAAAGAGACAAGTATAAGGTTAGCTGTGTTTCCAGAATCCATGGACTCACTATCATAACCTCATTCACAGGAGAATATATGACACTGTCCTCCTCGCTCTATTCCAGTGACTTTATACACTGCCACAAATTCAGCACATTGACCACTTCCACCTATCCCAGCACTTTCTTTAATCTGAATGCCCCTGAAGATGTGACAGACTTGGATACAATGGTTCAGGAGTATCTGTAGGAGCAGTTCTTGCTTCTCTATTCCATCTAACATCAAGCCCATTTTTCTTGATACATTTTGTATGGTTCATAAATTGGAATATCATCAATTTTGCTAAACAGCCCCTGCTCTGAATATCTTGGCAATCTATCCTTCTTTACTTTTCTTTCAAAAGGAAATTTATCTTTTTCCCATTCTCCCAAGTCACTTATCTGTGAAACCTATCCAGCACTTCTGAAAGAGGGTGCCCTATTTAATCAATTATTAGAGTCAGAAGTAGGTGCTTATAAGCAGGAGAAGCTGTCATCACCATAATATTTCTATGAGGAACTGCTAAGTGGATTTTATGATTACATATTTGCATCTCCAGCCATGATAGCAGTTTTCATTACTTTTTCTTTCTACTTTCTCGGTCTCTGAGTACCAGGGTCTGTCTCCACTAGGCCACATAGAATCAGCGGGATACATTCTATTGCATGCATCAGCAGCTAAAGCTAACAGATTGGTCATATTGTTAGCTCCTGCCAAATGAAAGTCTCTAAATGCTTGCTGGATTAAAGGGTTCTGGCAAATACTTATAAATTTCAAGTGGTCCACTCTATCTCTCACTACCCCAGCAGCTCCTTTATCAGTGATCCTTACCATCCAAGACACTAAACATTATCCCATCCTTTGGGTGAATCTGCTCAAAATATCAGTAATCTCCTATTAAGTGAAATCCTCAAGTATCTCCTTTCCCTCCCTGACTCTCCTGCCTTTTTCTCAGTATGAGGCATACTTCTGTCCTTATAGAAGCTTTCTCATGAAACAATGTATCACTCTGTATAGTATCATTTGCTCTCAATGCATGCTCTTGGGAGTTGTCATACCAACTAGACTCAGACTCTATAAAAGCTATATGAATGTTCCTCTTGTTACTTTTTTGCTTCTTTTTCTGAGCCAAATTTACAACAGCCCTCTCTGCTTCCAGAAACTCTCTAGTACTCTCTCCTTCCATGTGATAATCAGCTTGCTCTTCTAAAGGAGGTGTTGAATTCTGGTACATAGCCAACTCTTGTAACAGCTTTTCTCTGGTTTTACACACAATACATTTGCCTGTTAGCAAAACTCAGCCTTTTCTACTCACTGTCTCCAGCTCTCTCCCAGGTTTTATTGGTATTCTTTGCAAACATGTTTCTAAATCTCTAGGTTCTCCCTGTTGTAGCCTCTGTTGCAGTTTTCACAGAACCCTGCACTTTTAGATCACTCCCTTGCTACGGTGGCTTAAGGAAAACCCTCCCATCCTGGGATAGCCATTTCTTCTTCTAAATCCCTTGTCCCCAACTAGATGTCTGATATTTCACTATCCCATCCTCATCACCTAATGTAGCACCAATGCAATATCTATTGCATCCACAATCATGATAAAGACTATGACTATAAGTATCATATGATATTCTATCACAAAATATACCAAACTATACAGATAGAGGATAGAACTGAAGCATTTATTTAGACACCAGAAAAGTGAATCCCCAAATCAGTAAGCTGATTCCATCATAGTACCAAATATATTAAGAAGCCATAATAATACTGAGAGTCACAGCATCCTTCAGCCTTCCCACAAACCAATACAAGAACAATATTTCCTCATGAACCTCTCTATCTCCTTGCTTCAAACTCCTCTCTCTCCCACCATCTCTCTGGCTCTGAGCAGCTTGCTGTGGGCTCTGCTTCCCTTCAGTAAATTCCTCCCACCACAGGCTCCATGTGACAACATTCAGCCTATTAGGGGGCAGAGTCTATCTTCATAGCAGGGAAGCTTCTTGTGGTCTCTGCTCCACCCTTTAGCAAATTTCCTCCATCACAGGCTCCATGTGATTACATTTACCCTATTAGGGGGCAGAGTTTACTTTCAGAGAAGGGGAGGTCTTCAAACTCCCCCCAGGTCTATTAAGGGGCAGAGAAGATCTTCAAATTCCCATTTTCATTACAGCTCCCCAGTTGTAACTTGCTGAAGTAAATTATTGTTCCTAGGATTTGATTTTCCTATATATGTTATCTCCTATGATGGTGATAGACAAAATACCAGAAGCAGCAGAAACAGTAAAATTTATTTACTACGTTAAAGCTTGCAAAGCACTGTTTAATTATTATCTCATTTTATCTTCACAGTAATTCTAGGAAGTGGGTGCTATAATTACTTCCCACTCATGTATTAAGAAATTGTGACAGACAGGGGTAAATTGACTGGAGCACAGAATATGGTGCTGTGGGATAAAGACCCCAAAGACCCCTTACCCAAATAAAATTCAGAGGTTTCTCTAGGTAGAAACAGAAATTCATTTCTAAGCAAGTCTCGTGAGAGTTGGGAGTCACCTACCCAGATAATGCAGCAGTGTAGGGAGACAAAGTACAAAACTCAGGCAAGCAGTTACATACCTTTGTACAAACAATTCTAGGTCAACCCCAAAACCCAAAATCCCTTCCCCAGCATCCAAACCTTTATTCCCATTGGTGGGAAGGTGTGTCCTTACAATCTTTTTACCCAATAGAAATACATATTTCAATTATTTTTCTCAGAAGTAAGCTATTACAGATTACTTGTTGCTTTTCTTGTTTACCAAAGGTAGGCAATTACAGAAACACCTGGCATTCATATTATTTGTTGATTTTCTTGTGTTCCTCAAGACTGGATTTCTCTAGAAAAATAAAATTTGGGCCTATCAGAACTAAAGCCCAGCTCAAGTTTGGTGACTGTCTCCTTTATTTTATGAGAATATTTTCACTTGTTCCACTCAGTGCTTTTGTATTTGTATTCTCAGAGCTTAGCACAATACCTCCTATCAAAAAAGGGGGTGGGAGCTTAATATTTCTTCCAGTCATTCACTATAAATATATGTACATATATATGCATATATACATACACACACAAAAACACACACACACACACACACACACACACACACACACACACACATATATATATATATATATATATATATATATATATATATATATATATGCTGAATACTTTACTATTTTCAAAGCCTTATAGAAGAGACAAATTGTTTAAAAATAAGACATGGACCTTGACCTCATGGAGTTTTCAATCTGGTAAAATACTATGATGCATGTAGTCAATCCTCCTATAATGCATTTAGAAAACTAACTGGTTCCAAAGCAATTTATAAATTAGGGACCTCTATGAGCATTGCTTGCATTTCACATTTGCTTCTCTTCCTAGAGACACATAGAGAATTCACAAAATTGTATCATTTCACAATGATTCACAAATTGAAAGTTTTCCACAAGCCAATCTCAGGTCTTTATTTATGTGAAGTGCTAATCTTCTGTTACATTAGGAGCTCTGGGTAGAGGAAGGCTAGAAGCCCCTGTACTCATTCTTATGTCCCCTGCCCAACTTGTACCTGAAGCCTTGGAAGAAGGCAGAGAAATAGCCTGAGACTGCAGAAAGGGACACTATTACTTGTAATAGTATATATTTCTTAATAATTTAACATGTATGAAGCAGTACTTCCTTTTTTATTAAATTCCTATCTTTTTTTTTAAAGTAAATTTTTGAGTTTTGTTTTCCCAACCCTATTTTCTCCAAAGACTCTGTGGTTTAAATTGTGTTATTTTGCAAAACTCTGTGTTTGGGGGAAAAACATGTTGTATTACAGCAGAACTGTTTGTTTAGTACAAAACAAAGCATGTTAAGTCCATAAGAGAGATGTGAATGAAGTATTAAATAGGTTCCTACAAAATGAGGAGAACTACAAATGTCAACTGTATTTTAATGAAATGGTAGAATTCTACATTAGTAGCTAGGGGACACAGTGGATAGATTATTGGGTCTGGAATCAGGCGGATCTGAATTCAAAGCTGGCCTCAGACAGTAGTTGTGTGAAGCTAGGCAAGTTACTTCATCATTTGCCTCAGTTGCCTTATCTGTAAAATGAAAAGGAAAAGAAGATTGCAAACTACTCCATTATATTTTCAAGAAAAACAAAAGTAGGATCATGAAGGGTCAGACATGACTGAAAAACAATTGAATGAAAGCAACAAAAATTCAACAGTGGGAGGGAGAACAAAAGGGAGTATTATGAAAAACAATACAAATATATAAAATTAAGATGTAGGTGGCTAAGCAGTACCATAGTTAGAGCACTGGGCCTCATGTCAGAAAGACCTAAGTTCCATCACATATCTGTCAGCTGTGTGACTCTGGACAAATGATTTGACACTAGCTGTATGAGCCTGTGCAAGCCACTTACTCTGTTTCCCTTAGTTCCTCATCTTTAAAATAATCTGGAGAAGAAAATGGCAAACTTCTTCAATATATTTGCCAAGAAAACCCCAGTTGCTGACAGAGTAAGAAATGCTTTGACAGCAACAGCAGCTGCATTTGTAAATAGGGGATGATAGTACCCACTTTCCATGATTTTTCTAAGGTTGGTTGAGATTACAAACACGCATACTTACATACACACATAAACTTTGCAGTTTTGTTGAAGTCTAGAATATATAGAACAAAATGGTACATTATCAAGCTGTAAATATAAAGTAAGAACTGGAATGCCAGGCTGGAATTTATTAATAATATTTAATAGACATTAGGGAGCTATCAAATTTTGGCTGGGAGCAGAATAATAACAAGACCAGACATATGTGTAAGAAAGATTAGTTTGTCAGTTGTGTGAATGAAATTCTGTGAAAGGAAAGAGAGAGCAAGAGGAAAGACCTCTTAAAATTCTATTTTAAAGTCCAGGGGGATGTAAATGAGGGATTATATTAGGGTGAGGACACTGGAAATTAGGATGAGAATTTAGAATAGAGAGACACTAATGAGATAGAATGGAGAATTGAACCCAGTCTTCCAACATCACAAAATAATCATACTGCACACAGGCTATCAGTTCTCTCTCATTCTCTTTATGTAACTAGTCTCTCTTCTTTTTTGATAATGCATTTCTATGATGACATTTTTACAATATTTCCCCTTTTTAATAATATACAGAGGGATATTTATTCCCATGATGAGTCTCCACTTTTCTCTTTTGTATGTAATTTTTTTTAGACTGTAGTGTTCCATGACTAATAGACATATAATATTACAGAAAGGGTATTATTATTAAGGATTGGATCTTTAATGGAAATATTAAGATGATTAAAGCACATTAAAATTCCCTAAAGGCAATCTAGCCTATTCCATCCCTGTTCAATTCCAGACCCAGCTTATTGTTCATGTTTTGAATTTATTAAATTATTGATTACTGATAGCTGATATATGGATGGTACTAATAAATTTTAAGACCTAAAATTTACAGTTCCTTTACTCTATTAGATATATATGAAATAATAGTTTTAGAATGTATGATTTATTGTTTAATATCACTTTTGACATATTTTGCTTTCATATCACATTTGTTTTCAAATGCATCTTCCACCTCCCCTACCTAGTAAGACATTTCTTATAATAAAAATAAGCATTAGTGATGTGCATGTCTGTATATGTATATACATATATATGTGTGTATGTGTATATATGCATATTCATACATACGTACATACATGTTCAGCTCATGAAAATTAACCAGTATCTTAAGTGTATTTGACAATATATGCCATATCCATAGTCCCACCATCTTTGCAGAAAAGGGAAAGAGGTATATTTCCTCTACTCTCTAAGTTTGATTGTTATATTTACAGAATATTTTTGTATTCTTTGTATACATTATTCTTTGTTACTATCATTATTCTTTTAATTTGCATTGTAACCATTGGTTATGATATTATTTTCTTTCTACTTAATTTGCTATATATAAGTTTAAATTAAATTTCTCATGTGTCTTAGACATCTGTAATGCCGAGCAAAGGCAACTTCCAAGGTTCAGAATATCAGCATAATAACACTCCATTTTATTCAGGGACAAATTAAGGCAAAACATACACAGAACAGAGAAAATCAAAATACAGCATTCACCATGTGTGATTCAATAATTTCCAAGTACTACTCCACCCCTGGGCAGTACATTCATTTAGTCAATCACAAATACTCTCTTCTCATATGGAGATTAAGATTAGTTTCCAATCATCAACAAAACATATTCATTTTGTCAATCACAGAACACACAAAACGTCAATTTTCCCACCCCTGGATCACAACTGAATTACAATTATCCTCAGTTCTTCTCAAATGTTTTTATCAAGCACCCTCTCAAATGGGGCAGTGGAGAGCACAAAGGCCAGCTACCCCTGAGCTACAGCAAGGTTAAGATATCATCACAGCATTTAATACCCAAAGATAGTTTTTTTCCTCAGCAATCTCTGTTCCTGGGGATACAGAGCTTAACAAAGTCAGAATATGCATTGCCAGTGTTCTCATCAGTTCACTCTCTGCCTGCAGAACAGTCTCAGGACCCCTGAAAATATCAACAAGACACACTTCCAGGTTTTCTGTAAACGTACAAGGAAATCCTTCTTCAGGGCTTCTGAACCAACAGCAAGGTTCCAGAATATCTGCAACAACAGCACTGTCCTTCACCAGTAGAAGAATCTGGTAAAACAACATCAAAACAGACAGACAAAATACTGGCATCACAGCCATGTTTCCTCAGTCCTTGGCAGCTTCAGGCGGCAGCTCTCAGAAGTCCTGGGCAGCTCCAACTGGCCCTCAGCAATCCCCCACAATGCTGCTCCCCAAATTTCTTCTGCCACTCTCTCTACTTGGGCCTTCTTTAAATCCACAGCACCAACTCCTCCCAGTTCTGCCCTCTCTTTTCACGTCAACAAGTCCATATCACACGTGGGATTCACAAGGTCTGGGTTTCAACCCTGAACCCCCAAACAAAGCCAATACAGGGGGGTCTTTAAATTCCATTACTATTACAACATCCTCACTATGAACTTTAAAATGTCTGTAATATTTTGCCTGATGCTGAGAGAATAAGAAACAGGATTTATAAGTATTATAGATGTTCCCAAGGAAGGACTATTCTGCTACCTGTAGCCCTAAACATTTAAATAGCTTTTAGCCTAGGACCAATGTTATTCTGCCCTCAAGATGAAAATGGACACATTATAGGATTAAGTCTCTTGAAAATTGCTGGTATTCTCCCATGGGCAACATTCCCCTCTGTTATGGGGATAACAATCTGAAGATCTTCCCTGTTCTTCAGCCTTTGATAGGTTTAAGTGACTCTGAGAATGTTCCTTGATTTGAGAATATACTCTGCTCCCTAATAGGCTGAATGTGGTCATCTGGAGCCTGTAGAGCGAGGCTTGTTTTTCAGGAATGTACACACCTTCTTACTTTGTGATTGGGCAGTGGGTCATGAGGGTTGTGATGGTCTCTGACCCAAGAGAGGGCTATATATACCCTGATGTGGGGTTTTGGTCTGGGGCTTATTTTGGGAAGAGTTCTGTTATTTGGCCAGATGAAACACTGGGCAGCTGTTGAGCCCCCATGGCTTTGAAAACCCAGATGTTGGTGCTTCCCTCTCTGGTAACTAACTAGGTATGGATGTAATGGTTAGACAATGGGGAGTCATGTCTGCTGATTTGTCTCTCTGTCTGCTTGAAACTTATGTTTGTATTCTCTGATGTTTTATTGATTAAAATAAGATTGTTTACCCATTTTGAGTTGCTTTCCTTTAAAAAAGCAGATCTAAGAACCTGTGCTAGCAGCCATCCTGGGTATGCTAGGGTGCTTGCTGCTACACTGTCTTCCCAAAAGAACAACTCCCAAGAGAGATTAATCTACCAGGAATCTTACAGTGTCTGGTAACAGAAGCCCTGATATTTAGTATTCATCTTGTGACTCACAAAAAATGTTGCTTGCTTTCCTTAGAAGTTCCTGTTATGTAATGCCACAAAGGGATAATCCTGAAAATCACAGTATATAAACAGTGATGATTCCTTACTTTCCAATAGTTATAATCATCATAACTTTAATAAAATCTGTATTATGATGAGATATATAGGCAGTCTCAAAAGTCTGAGTGCAGTTTAAGATTTAATAGATTCAACATGCACTAAGACTTTTTAAAAATTAAATTTATTTATCTACTTTTTCTTTACAATATTCAGTTCCACAAACATTGAGCTCCAAATTTTCTTCCCCTTCTTCTCCTCCCCCCTCCAACAGTATGTCAGCATAAAATCAGTTCTACAAAAACATTCACATTAAACATTAGTCAAGGGGGGCAGAGTCAAGATGGTAGACTAGAAACAGGACTTCCACACAGCTCCAGCTCCTACCTTACCCAATTCATGTAAAAGGGGATTCTGAACAAATTTTGGAGCTACAGAACTCGCCAAATGACACAGATAAGCTAAACTCCCACTGAGGAAAGTCGGGCAGCCCAGCAGTGAGCGGCCAGCACAGCACTCTGGGAGCTGACCCCAGTCCCATGCATGCCCAAGGTTTTAGCCCCAGGGCAACCTAACCAACCACCTGCTGGAGGGATACAGAACTCCAGCAGCTGAGGCTGTGTCCAGAATTATCAACACATAGATGCGAAGGACAAAGTGGAAGGTCAGTGTGGTATGGAATTTGGGAACAGTAGTGGGGCAAGCATCTGCCTCTTCTGCCTGGGGTGAAAAGCCACTGAAATGCTACAGCACAGCCACCACCACATGGCAGCTTCAGCTCCTGGCCTGCAGAGTGTAGGGGGACCAAGTGACCAGACTGAGTGTTAATTGCTCTTGCTTTAACCTGCTTGTATCTGGATTGTGATCTAGGGTAGAGGTCCTGGGTGTATGACCAGTTTGCCAGAATGTGTGAAGGCTTTAGAGAGGTCACCCAACTAATACCTCTGGCAGCTGAGAAAACCCCAGCATTTGGGAAAGAAGCTACTCTGTCTGGTGGCAAAGTCCTACTGTGGTAAAAAGCCTCAAAATCAAGTACTTGAGTGGCAGCATTAACAGGCAAAGGAAGCAAAATAAACAGAAGGATCCAATATTAGACTCCTATTTTGGAAACAAGAAGGATCAAAGCATGGAAGAGCAGGAATACAGTGAAGTCAGAAACCCTGCACCAAAAGCTTCAGAGGAAAATATGAGCTGGTTACAGGCCATAGAGGACATTAAGAAGCAGATAAGAGAAATGGAGGAAAATTGGGAAGAGAAATGAGAATGATGCAAGAAAATTATGAAATGAGAGTCAACAGCCTGACTGAAAAAAATAACACCTTAAAAAATAGACTAACTCAAATGGCAAAAGAGGCTCAAAAAATGCAATGAGGAGAAGAATGCCTTAAAAAGCTGAATTTGCCAGAAGGAAGCAAAAGCTCACTTAGGAGAATCATGCCTTCAGAATTAGATTGGAGCAAATGGAAGCTAACGACTTTATGAGAAACAAGATGCTGTTAAACAGATCCAAACAAATGAAAGAATAGAAGGGAATGTGAAATATCTCATGGGAAAAAACACTGTCCGGGAAAATAGATCCAGGAGAGATAATTTAAAAATTATTGGATTACATGAAAGCCATTATCAAAGAAAGATCCTAGAAATCATCCTTAAAAAAATTTTCCAGAAAAACTGCCCTGATAGGGGCAGCTAGGTGGCACAGTGAGTAGAGTGCTGGCCCTGGAGTCAGAAGGACCTGAGTTTGGATCCGGCCTCAGACACTTAACACACGCAAACAAAAACCTAGCCATGTGACCTTGGGCAAGTTATTTAATCCCAATTGCCCTTCAAAAAGCAAAAACAAAAACAAACAAACAAAAAAGCCTGCCCTGATGTTTTAGAACTAGAGGGCATAATAGAGGTTGATATACTCCACCTATCACCTCCTGAAAAAGATCCCAAAAGAAAACTCCCAGGAATATTATAGCCAGGTTCCAGAATCCCCAGATCAAGGAGAGAATATTATAAGCAGCCAGGAAGAAACAATTTGAATACTGTGGAAACACAATCAGGATAACAAAGCATCTGGCAGCTTCTACACTGAGGGATTGAAGGGCATGTAATATGATATTTTGGAAGAAAGGAGCTGGGATTAAAACCAAGAATCACCTACCCAGCAAAACTGAGTATCATGTTTCAGGGGAAAATATGGTCATTCAATGGCATAGAGGACTTTCAAGCATTCTTGATGAAAAAACCGGAGTTGAATAGAAAATTTGACATTCAGATACAAGAAGCAAGAGGTAAACATGAGGAGGTAAACAGCGAAAAGAAATCATAAAGAAGTTATCAAAGTTGAATTATTTACATTCCTACATGGAAAAATGATAATTGTAACTGATGAAACTTTTTTTCAGTATGAAAATAGTTGAAGGGAATATAAACACACACATACACACACACACACACACACACACACATATATATACATATACATATATATGCATGTTTGTATACATACATATACATGTCTATATCAGAGGGTATATGGGTATATGGATATATGTGTGAATGTGTGTATATATGTTTCCTTGTATACATAGACAGAGGGCACAGTACCAATTTAATTGGAAGGGATGCTATTTGAAAGGTGAAATCAAGATGTGAGAGATGAATACAATGAGAGCAGATGGGGAGAGACAGAATGGGGTAAACTATCTCATACAGAAGAGGCAAGGGAAAATGGTTACAATGAGGTGGAAGAACAGGAAGGCATAAAGTAATGGGTCAACCTTATTCTCATTGAATTTGGCTCAGGGAGGGAATGACATACACACTAAATATGGTATCTAAGCCTACAAGATACTAGTGAGGAAGGGGGTGAGAGGGGTTATGATCAAAGGGAGGGTTGGCTGGGGGTGAGGGAAGGTACAGGACTAAAGTAGAGAATAGAACAAGTGGGAGGTGTTATAGGAGGGAGGGAAATATAATTAGTCTTCTACAGTATATATACTATGATAATGTTTTGCATTATCTACACATGTACAGCCTATTTGCTTATCTTCCCAGTAAGGGTGGGTGATAAGGAGGGAAAGGAATGAACCTGGAAGTCAAATTTTATAATCAAATGTTCAAAAATATACATATATATATATTAATATTAATACTATTTTACATGTAATTGGGAAATAAGATATACATGCACTGGGGTATAGAAATCCACCATGCCCTACTGGAAAAGTCTAAGGGGTTATGGGGGAAGATATGGGAGAGAGCAGATTGGAGGGGGAGATATCCTGTGGCACCTCTATTTTGGGGAGGTGGGTAGGGGAAAATGGGGAGAAAATTTGTAATTCAAAATCTGACAGAAATGAATGATGTAATCCAGAAGTTAATAAAGCATTAAAAAAATTAGTCAAGTTGTAAAGAAAAATTATAACCAATGGACTGAACAATGAGAAAGAAGGAATAAAACAAAACAGAGAGAGGAAATAATTTGCTTCAATCTCCATTCAGACTCACTTACATCTTTCTCTGGATGTGGATTGCCTTTTCTATTATGAGTCCTTGGGAGCTGTCCTATACCCTTGCATTGCTGAGATAAACCCAGTTTATCAAAGTCAGTCATCACAGATATGAAGTCTCTGTAATGGTGTATAACATTGTCATGATTCTGCTCCTCTCACTCAGCATCAGCTTATATAAGTCTCTCCAGATTATTATGAAGTCCATATGCTCCTCATTTCTTATGCCCTGATAGTATTTGATTACATTCATATAAAACAGCTTGTTTAGCCATTCCCCCATTGATGGGCATTTCCTTGATTTCCAATTCTTTGCCACCACATAAAGAGTTGCTATAAATATTTTTGTGCATAAGGTCTTTTCCATTCTTGTGTGATCACTTTGAGATACAGCCCTGGAAATGGTATTTCTGGATCAAAGGGTAGGCATATTTTTTATAGCCCTTTGGACATAGTTCTAAATAGCTCTCCAAAATTGTTGGATCAGTTCACAACTCCACCAACAATGCATTAGTGTTCCAATTTTTCCACATCCTCTCCACCATTTTTCATTTTCCTCTTTTGTCATCTTAGCCAATCTGACTGGCGAAATGTGGTACCTCAGAATTGTTTTGATTTAGATTTCTCTAATCAATTATGATTAGTGATTTAAAGCAATTTTTCACCTGCTTATACATATCTTTAATTCCACTGAAAACTGCCTGTTCATAACTTTTGATCATTTATCAATTGGGGAATGACTTGTATCCTTGTAAATTTGACTCAATTCTCTGTATATATTAGAAATGAGGCCTTTATTAGAGACACTGGTGGCACAAGTCTTTCCCAATTTTCTACTTTCCTCCTAATCTTGGTTACATTGGCTCGATTTATACAAAAACTTTTCAATTTAATGCAATCAAAGTTATTCATTTTGCATTTTGCATCTATCTCTTGTTTGGACATAAATTCTTCCCTACTCCATAAATCTGACAGGTAAACTATTCCTTGCTCTCCCTGCTTATAAAATCAGCCTTTATATCTAGATCTTGTACCCGTTTAGACTTTATTTTGGTAAAGAAATTGGTCTATGCCCAGTTTCTGCCATACTGTTTTCCAGTTTTCTCAGCAGGTTTTTTTCAAATAGTAAGTTCTTATGCCAGAAGCTGGAGTCTTTGGTTTTATCAAACAGCAGATTGTTGTAATCATTGGCTTCTGGGTCTTGTGTACCCAATCTACTACACTGATACACTAATCTGTTCCTCCACCAGTACTGAGTAGTTTTGATGACTTCTGTTGTATAATTCAGTTTAAAATCTAGTATGGCTAGTCCACCTTCTCTAGCATTTGTTTTCATTAATTCCCTTGATATTCTGGACCTTTTGTTGTTCCAGATTAATTTTATTACTATTGTTTTTTTTTTCTAGCTCTATAAAATAATTTTTGATAGATTGATTGTTGTGGCACTAAATAAATAAACTAATTTAGGTAAATTGTAATTTTTATTATATTAGCTCAACCTAACCATGAGCAATGGATGTTTTTCTGTTTTTTTGAGATCTGACTTTATCTGTGTGAAAAGTGTTTTGTAATTGTAATTGTGTTCTTATAGTTTCTGGGTTTGTTTTGGCAGGTATACTCCCAAATATATATATATATATATATATATATATATATATATATACACACATATGTATATATACATACACACATATATGTACATTTTCATATGTACACATACATATATGTATATTTTCACATATACACACATATATGTATGTATGTATATATATATATATATATATATATTTATATTTCTTTTTGGACGGCAGTTGGGGTTAAATAACTTGCCTAACATCACAGGGCTAGTTTGTGTGCATGTGTGTGTGTGTGTTTGTGTATGTGTGTGTGTGTGTGTGTTTGTGTGTTAAGTGTCTGAGGCCATATCCAAATTTAGGTCCTCCTGACTCCAGGGCCAGTGCTCTACTCACTGTGCCACCTATCCCCCCCCAAATATTTTTTAATATCTACAATAACTTTAAATAGAATTTCTCTTTCTATTTCTTGCTGTTGATTTCCTCAGAAATATATAAGGATGCTGAAGATATATGTGGGTTTATTTTACACCCTGCAATTTTCCAAATTTAGTTTTTTACTCGATTCTATAGGATTCTCTAAGGATATCATCATATCATCTGCAAAGAGTGATAGCTTGGTCTCTTAGACTACATTCATTCCTATGCTTTCTAGTGTTTTTAATAGAAATGGGTGTTGTATTTTTTTCTTTTTTCCCTTCCCCTCCTTAAGAGTTTTCCTTTTGACCACCACCTCCTCCAATATTTCCTCCCCATCAGCCCCCATCCTTTTTCCTACTATTTCCTCTTATTACTTCTTGACTTCCTTCTAAACCCCCTGTTGTTTTTTTCTTTCCTCTTTCCCTTTCTCCTGCCTGTAGCATATGTTAGATTTTGTACTTAGAAAGTATATTATTCCCTCATTGACCCAAATACAATGACAGTAAATCTTACATAATGCTCCTCTCCCTCCTTTCTTTCCCTCTACTACAAAAAGTATTTTTGTGTCTCTTCACATTAGATTCTTATACTTAAATGAGTATGTTATTCTGTCCTTGAACCAAAACCATTGAGAGTAAAGGTATTACAATTTTCATCAATCTCCTTTCTATCTACTACAATATATCTTTGCCTCCTTATGTGGCATAATTTACCCTGTCTGAATTCTCCTTACCTCTTCTCCCATTACAATCACTTTGCACCCCTTTGTAAGGTATTTTATCCTCACATTAGTTGATTTGTTCTCTCTCTCTCTCTCTCTCTCTCTCTCTCTCTCTCTCTCTCTCTCTCTTTTTCTCTTCCTCCCTTCCTCCTTCCCTCCCCTTTCATTCCTTTTTCCATCCCTCTCTCTATATCTATTTATCCCTTTTAAATTTCATGATAATTATACAATTCTCAACACTGACAAGTATCATCCTCCCATGTAGGGATATAAACAGTTTGCTCTTATTGAATAACATGTTGTGTGTGTTTTCCTGCTTTACCTTTTCATGTTTCTATAGTTATTTGGAGATCAGATTTTCCAATAAGATCTGGCCTTTTCATCAGGAAGATCTGGAATCCTTATTTCATTGAATGATTCTCTCCTTGACAGAAAGATTTTGCTCAGTCTTGCTGGGTAGTTGATCCGTGATTGCAGTCTAAGCTCTTTTAACTTACAAAATATCATATTCCAATCTCTCCAATCTTTTAATGTAGAAGCTACTAGGTTCTGTGTGATCCTAACTGTATTTCCATGGTATTTGAATTGTTTCTTTTGACTGCTTGCAGTATTTTCTCCTTGACTTGATAATTCTGGAATTTGGCTACAATGCTCCTTGGGGTTTTCAATTTGGTGTCTCTTTCAGGAGATGTTCCATGGATTCTTTCAATAACTATTTTACCCCCTGGTTCCAGGACTTCAGGGCAGTTTTCCTTGATGATTCCTTGGAAGATGTGGTCCAGCCTCTTTTTTGTCATCATGGCTTTCCAGCAGACCAATAATTCTTAGGTTATTTCTCCTGGATCTGTTTTCCAGGACAGTTGTTTTTTCCAATGAGATATTTTATATTTTCTTCTATTTTTTTCACTCTTTAGATTTTGTTTGACTGATCCTTGATGCCTCATAGAGTTGTTAGCTTCAATTTGTCTTATTCTAATTTTTAGTGAATTGATTTTTTCTATCAATTTTTGAATCTCCTTTTCCATTTGTTCAGTCTTTTACTTTTAAGGAGTTATTTTCTCCAAATAAATTTTGAACCCCCTTTTCCATTCAACAAATTTTACTTTTTAAGGAGCTGTTCTATTTGGTAATGTTTTTCCCATTTTTCCAAACATATTTTTAAAATACTTGATACATTTAGCTTCTTCCTCTCTCATTTGGCTTTAAAAATCCTTCTTGAACTCTTCCAGAGTGCTTTTTTTGGCTTGAGACCAGTTCATATTGCCTTTTGAGGTTTCCAGTGAGGCTATAGTGTCAATGTTGTCTTCTTCTGAATTTGGTTTTTCTCACTCACGATAAAAGGATTCTAAGGTCTTTGTTTTTCCAGCCTTCTTTTTCTCATTTGATTGCCTATTTCCTGGATTTAATAATGGATCTCTGCTTCTGGGGTACAGAGGGCTCTGACCCACACTTCTTATGAGGGATATTAGGGGCCTGGTTTTGGCTTTTTGTGCTATAGATTCTGAGTGTCTAGATTGAGGCCAATGTCAGTACTTTGGGAGTTTTCCTAGCATTACACTGAAATTCACAGAGTGAGGTGTGGGGTAAGGATGGTCTGGCTGCTTCAGGATTTTGCCTCAGTGCCCCTGGGCTAGAGATCAGGCAGGTTCAGCTCCTGGTGGCTGTAGCCACACTGGTGTCTGCTGATTCACCTGGTTGTGGGAAGGCACACCTGGGGTTCTGCTGTTAGCGCTTGCTGGCTCCACCCCCCTGGAGTTCAGGATCTCCTGCTTATCTGTTAAGATGAGGCTTGTTGGCATACCTACAGTCCTGCACTTTAGCTTCAGCACAGGCACAGCCATGTTTTTCCTCTAGGACTCCCAAGACTCCAGTTTGCTCCTCTATTTCAGGATTTTATACTGGGGCAATATTCTTTGGGTTTTCAGGGTCAGAGAGGGAGATGAGAGCAGCTACACTTTCCTCTGCCATCTTAGCTGTCCACTAAGACTTTCTGAATGACCTGTATTACTTTTAGCTTCAAACTTGCTGGGACATAGCATTACCAAGGTTTTTTTGTGTTTATTTGTTTGTTTTTATTATTATTAGGCAACTGGCACATGTAAGACTATCAATTCTACTAATTAACAATCATTCAAATAACAAATATTTATTAAATGTCTGCTGTGTGTCATTCACTATTATAGTGAAACAAAGACAAAAATGAAAAATTCCCTTCCATGAAGGAGCTGTCATTATATCCAAGGAAACAGCATATATTCATGTAAGTATAAGCATAGTTGCAAAGCAATACTTATACTACTCATAATACTGTTATTAATCATTATTATTATATTTGTATAAGGATTTTATATTTACAAAGATCTTTACATATATTATTTGATCTTAAGTACAATCTTGTGAGATACATGTGCTAATTATACCCATTTTACAGATGAGGAAATTGAGGCTGATCGAAGAAGAGTGATGCTGAGTCACTTAACTAGTAATGACCTAAGCCAGGATTTGAACATACTTTTTCTTAACTCTAAATCTAGTGTTTTTTACATCATAATTCCTATAATTTAGCATAGGGAGGAATTGGCAGTTTCAGGAATTAGGAATGGTATAATATGGAGGATAGAATTCTGAATGAATTTTGAAGGAAATTAGAAATTACCAGCATCGTTTTGACCTTTTATCTATGATGAGTCTTTGAAACTTATTATGTCTATGTCTTCTCAATATCTTTCTGATTTCAATAGTAACTTAATCTAGTCCCTCTCAACATTCCTTTTCTAACACTCTTAATAGGTTTAAGTGGTTTTTCTTATTATTAAAGCCCTCCTTATCCCCCAAACACACACCCATAAGCACACATACATGCACACATCGATATCATATCGTTTGGGGGGAAACAACACCATGACCACACACACACACACACACACACACAAACACACACACAAGAAACCCTTAGGTTAAGTATTAGATTAGTAGACAACAAACTCTCACTACCAGTGGATAAGACAGAAACATATTTAATTATTTTTAATTCATATATGACTCTTTTAATCTAATAATTTAAGTGTACAGTTAAGCAAAGTATTTATTACTCATTTTGAGTCTGGAATGGAACTATCTGTAAAATCAACATTAATCAGCATATTTAAAAAAAGAAATGTACAAAAATGAAAATTAGTCATTATTAAAATATAGAAATTTATTGAGGAGAAAGTTGTTTTCTCTGTTATTTTTTATTTTGATTCATTACATTTTTATATTTCTTATCCATCTTACCTCTCCTCAAAATTAATAAATGTGCTATTTTGTAATTGAGGCTTCAATTGTCTTTTATTTTGCTGTTTATGTTAAAGACACAATTTTCAAAAGTTTATTAGTCTTTTCCATTTCTTGAATTCATAATCAAATTTTATTGCTTTATGTTCCTTCATCTTGTAGAGTTTATTTCAATCAATTTTAGCTATAACCTTCATAATTTATATGAGTCAGGTCACTGAATATCTCTGCTTTTCCTCTGAGAATATGCTCATCTTTACCAGACTTCCCTCATTACTCATATTGCTGAGACTGTTGCTTTCTTTGCACCCCAAAGAAAAATTACTCTCTCTTTTCAAAGACATGGTGACCAATATGGGATGTGATGCCTTAAGTAAGATCTAAATAGTGTCTTTATAATAATAACACAAAAACTTTGATTTATATTACATTCTTATATCACTTGAACCAGTCTTTTCTCTTTTCCTCCCATATCTCTGTGAACCTTATGGTCTGAGGGCTTTACAACTTCACAACAATAATACTCAAATCTTTCTAACAATAGGAAAGTTCTATTGAGTATTCATGAGTTCTTTTTTTGAATTCTCTTAACAAACGACTTGAGATTCGACATTAATCCATATTGACCTGCGGTTGTCACCTTAACTCCCAGATAAACAAACCAAGTCTCTATCTTATTCCATTATTTCTCATTCAGAGCAAGATTATAATTCCCAACTGTTATTTATTGAGCAAAATTAGGTTAAACATTATATTCTGAGCTAAATTCTTCTAATAGAAAGCTCTTAATTCTCAACTGAGAAAGGTTCAGTTCAGTCTATAGGTATTTGTGTTTTCTCTCTGTTCCTTAATTCAATGCTCCATCTATGTTAGTCAGTTAAATTTATCTCATTTTAAAATATTTGGCAATATAAGAATATGATGATCTAAAATAAACCTTGCTGCAAAATTAACTGCTTTAAAAGAACTATAATGTAACTTTAATAAAATTTAATAAATTTATCTTTAAATAGTAAGAAAAAGTGAAATAGCATTATGAGTTCAATCCTCTCTTATGATAAATCAGTTCCATAGTACCTGTAGGCTTACAATATGTTGCAAAATCTATAACTTCCTTCCCCAATGTTGAAAAAGTAAAATAGTATCCTCATTCTCCTGCTGATATTAACATCAGTAATTCATGTTTTGCTTCAACCTTGTAAAGGGATCTTTTATCCCATTTCTTCTATTATGGCTTGATACATTAGTTAAACTCAATTTTCTAAATGTTTCATTAACCTCTACTGAATGAAAGTCAGTTTTTATAGACAATATCATGAGCTAGAAAGGCTAAGTTTAGAGTGTTTTAGTCTTGGACTCAAGGAGACTTGGGTTTGAATTCTCTCACTGACAGTAATTGGGTACTATGTAACCATAGTTGAGTTGTGTAGATTTTCTGAATCTCATTTCTTTATTTGTAAATAAGGACTTTTGTATGATTTATAAATAAACGATCTAATTCACTGGGCTGTTCTGAGGCTGGGTTGTTGAAGGGTTTCAAAAACCTTAAAGTACTATATAATTTACTTTCATGACACTCTCTAAGCACTGACTTAGTCATGTTTTTTTCTTTCCCTGACAAAAGCATGGGGTTATGCACACTAAGAAAGGAAGCAGAGTGAAAGCATTCCTTCAAGCTATAGTTTCTCTGTTTTTCTTCTCCCTTGTAGTAATAGTTATAGTTTAAAGTTCCATTGTAGTACTTAGGAGTATCAAGAGTAAGTCCGTGTTGGAATATGTTGAATGGTTATTCTGGAGCCTGGCATGGAAACTGTGAGTGTAGTAGCATGGAGGGAATGCATATCAGTTGAAGTGAGAGTGCCCTATATAGGGAGTGTGTTTCCTGTGAAATCAGTTAATATGTCAGCATAGCCATATGTGAGGACTGAACTTCTAAATCAAAGAAATGAAGATGGGACTTAGTTGATGTGAGGGAGAATAACCAGCAAATTAACACGTGTCTAATGGAGAAATTGAGCAGCTGGAATTAATTTTGGAAAACTTCTGAAATGGTAAGAATAAGAATAGAAACTATGTAAGAATAAGACTCAGTGGCTTGTGCCCACTACTTAATATACACCAGTGCAAATACTGAAAGGTCATATTCTGTCAAGTACAGTTCATCTACTATACACACACACACACACACACACACACACACACACACACACACACAGACATATGTGTGACATATACATACATGCTTGTATATATATACACACACATATATACATATATGCATATATATATACTTTACACACACTATATATGTATATATTGTATTGTATACATACAAACCCATATACATATACATACACATATGATGGATATACCTTATCTTCCTGATTAGAATGTAAATTCCATGAGGGAAGGCATTATTATTATTTTTAGTTGACTGAGTCTATATTATGGAAATGTAAGCTTCTCCTGGATTTGCTTTCACAAGAAAAATGCCAGGGATCAGAAATGTGGAATTAGATGACATAATAGCTAGATTAATAATACTGTGGAACAAGTTCCCCTTCCCTTTATCACCTTGTATAAGTATGTGGGGAATATGGGAGCTCTAAGTGTTTATAGGTAATGTATTGACTCAAGAAGAGAATAACATACAAATTTTGCTGACTGTTCCCCAATTATTGGCTTTGAAAGAACCAATAACAATATTCCCACCAAAGATGAATTTATGGTAATACTGATAACAGTGATATAGCTATTATTGTCTGGATTTTTTAAAAGATGAGCAAACTGAGGGCCAAGAGGATAAGTGACTTAATACCTTGCTCGGGATCACCCAGTATATCCCTGAGGCAGGGTTTGAACTTAAATGTCCATGAATTCAAATGCAGTATTTTAATCATAGTGCTATACTGTCTGTTTTGCAGAAGGAAGGAAGCAACTTTTCTGGAAGAGTTCCATTAAGTCCAACAAATTGTTCTACATGTTTTTGACCAAACAGGTAGAGTTTGCCTTTGTGACTGGCACTTTGAAAAACCCATCTCTTTATTGAATGGTATGCTTGATGGAGGAGAGCCAGCAATTTGTGATTGACCTCTGATCTTATTGAGAGCAAGTGTACATCACCTGAAGTCAACCAGCTAGCAATTGCCCTTTGCCCACATCCAGACATTATACTCTGAGGACTTAACCTTTTCACGTCTATAACTCCTATACTCACTTCCTGATGGATCACTTAGGAAATTGTAATGAAACAATGAACTTTGTCAAGCACATACAATGTGCCAAGAATTGTGCTAGGAACTGGAGGCATAATTCAAGAATGAAACAATGTATACTGTTATTTGACTTACATTTTTATGAGAAAGATAAGTAAATATATGGAAATATAAATGTGTATATAACCATAAGTTGAATTTTTTATGTAAACACAGTTAAATATGAGAAGGGATATAACCAGCAATTGGAAAGAGTTTGAGAGGACATAGCCAGGAGGTGTGAGAAACATTAAAGGTTTCATGTGGGAGATGTTGCATGAACCACTTTTTAAATAAATATAGGTCAGGGGCGGGTAGGTGGTATTGTGAATAGAGCAGTGGCCCTGGAGTCAGGAGGACCAGATTTCAAATCTGGCCTCAGACACTTAACACTTACTAGCTATGTGACCTTGGACAAGTCACTTAACCTAATTGCCCCTATGAAAAGCAAAAAAAAAGAGAGAGAAAGAAAGAAATAGAGGGTCTCTGAGGCAAAGTTAAAGGCAAGTAGATTCTAGATAAGTGGGATGGACAGCACATGGAGGGGTAAGGAAGAGGAAGAAGATGAATTTGAGTTGATCACAGAACATGAGAAAAATAGTGGATATTATTGAATATCCAAAAGAATGTAAAGTAGATTGACAATGGATTGTGAAAGACTTTGGATAAGCAAAACCGAGCTTTTTGGTTTTTCCTATAGAAAAATATGGATCCACTTGAGTGTAAATAACAGGGGAATGATATGGTCAGATCTGTACTCAAGGGAAATTATTTTATCAGTCTACTGTAGAATGGATTTAAGTACAGAGATACTTGAATCAAACAATCCAATTAGGAGACTCTTATAATAATCTATGTGGGAGGTGATAAAAACCAGATTTAAGATGGCAATATGTGTTAATAAAAAAGGGACAGATAAAAGAGATGTTTTGGAGGTAGACATAATATTTGACAACTAATTGGATAAGGGGAGTAAGTAAGAGTGGGGGATAAGGGAAAATGTTGTGATTGTGAATCTGTGAGATGGGTGGATTATAGTATCTTTGACAGAAAAAAAATATTGGAAGAAGGGATAGATTAGGAAAAAATAGAAATGTTTACTTGAGAGGTCTCTTGGACATCCAATTTGAAATCCCCAGTAATCTCTCTCCATTCTTACAGCAAAATAGTTCCATCACAATCATACCAACCAACCTGGTCAGTCATTTCACAAATAATGAGATTCCCCCAGCTTCCAATTTTTCACCACAACAAAAAAATTCACTATACATCTCTCTCTCTCTCTCTCTCTCTCTCTCTCTCTCTCTCTCTCTCTCTCTCTCTCTCTCTCTCTCTCTCTCTCTCTCTCTATATATATATATATATATATATATATATATATAAACACATATATGCATGTATATATGCATATGTATATAAACATGCATGAGAATGTATACATATATACATACATATATGCATATATATATACATATACGTGTGTATGTGTGTGTGTGTGTGTAGCATAAGCAGTGGGTACTTCTAGGCCAAAGGGCCAGGCACAATTCTATAGTCCCCTATGCCTAGTTCCAAACAATTCTTATAAGGATTGAAGAAGTTTACAACTCTATCAGAAGTCCACCAGTTGTGGCAGCTAGGTGGCGCAGTAACAGCACTGGCCCCTGTTGTCGGGTTGACCGGGGATCGGTCCCAGCATCAGAAAATGAGCACCCACACATAAATAATGACTGGCCTGTGTAACCTTGAGCAAGTTATTTAACCCCAATTGCTTTAGGAAAAAAAAAGAAGTCCACTAGTATACCCATCTTCCTTCAACCCCTTCAGTATTTGCCATTTATGATAGCTGTGAGATGGTACTTCAGAATTGCTCAAATTCAAATTTCTCCGATAAATTGTGACAGAGCATTTTTTTTCACACAACCACAGAGAGGCTTCATTTCCTCTGCCAAAAAGCACCCTATACATATTTCCTGACAACTTATCAACTAGGGAATGGCGTGAATGTGAGTTAAATAAGATGGTGTAGCAGCAAGCACCCCAGGATCCCCAAAGTGGCTGCCAACATAGGTTCTTAGATCTGCTTTTGTAAATGAAAGCAACTCAAAAATCTGTTAAGAAGCTTACTTTAATCAAACAAACATATATCATTTACCGAGTTCAGGGGGAAAAGGTCAGCACTCCAAACTTCAGAGTACACAGACAGATCTAAGAGACAGGCTTCCAAACTGTCCAGCCATTATCAATACCAAAATCACAGTTACCAGACAGGGAAGCATCAACATCTGGGTTTTCAAAGCCAGGGGGCTCTCCATTGCTGCCCAGAGTCTCATCTGGTCAAATCACACAACACTTCTCAAAACGAGCCCCAAAGCAAAGCCTCACATCAGGAATTATATAGCCTTCTTCTGGATCAGAGAATGTAACCACCCTCTTGACCCACTGCCCAATCATACAGCATCAAGTTTGTGGTCATTCCGTCAAGCTTCCTACCATGTGACCACATTCAGCCTATTATGGGGCAGAGTATATTTTCAAATTAAAGAAGGTTCTCAGAGTCACTTAAGCCAATCAAAGGGCCTAGGGGCAGGGAAGATCTTCAAATGTTTATTTATGTTACAGATGGGAAGACATCTAAAATAATAAAAATAGTGGATCAGAAAGTGGGTTGCACTGGAAGAAGGGAAAAGGGAGAGATAGAATGGGGATACATTATTTCACATTAAAGAGGCAATACAGGGGACACAGCCAAGATGGCAGGGAAAAACCAAGAATTTACCAGAACTCTCCCTTTTTTCCCTCAGGAACTATGTTAAATCAAGCTTCTAAATATGTTCTGGATGAAAGAATCCACAAAAGGATGGATTGAAGCAATTTTTCGACTTAAGACCACTAAGAAAGACTTCAGACAACTTCTATCTCTTGGGGTGGAGCCAAGATGACAGAGTAGAAACAGCACTCCCCTGGTGCTCCTGCCCACACAACTTCCAAAAAAAAAAAAAACCGTGAAAAACCTCTGGAGTTCCAGAACCCACAGAATGACAAAGGGAAGATAACCTCCTGCTGAATACAGCAGCCTGGCAGGGAGCAGCCAGCACAGCACTCTAGGAGCTGAGCCTAAGCCCACCTGAGTCTGAGGTTTTAGCCCTAGGGTGGCCAGACCAGCAGTGAGCTGGAGGGACAGCAGAAACCAGCAGCTGGGGCATTTCCAGAATTATCAACACATAGAAACCTAGGACACAGTGAGAGATGAGTGTAGTATGGACTTTGGGACTGGTTGGGAGAGTGCAGCCTCTTTCCCTGGGGACAAGAAGCTGCTGAGTAAACACAGCACAGCCACCATATCCAGCTTCAGTTCCTGGCCTGAGGACTGTAGGGGGACAAGCAATCAGTCTGGATGGGGGTAATCCCTCTTGCTTTAACCTTCTTGGATCTGGATTGCAGCCCGGGGTGGAGGTCTTGGGGTGTGTGACCAGCTTGCCAGAGCATGTGGTGGCTTCAGAGAGGGCATCCAAACAATACTTCTGGTAGCTGAGAAAACCCCAGAGTTTAGGAGGGAAGCTACTCTGTTTGGTGGCAGAGTCCTACTGGGGCAACAAGCCCAAAAGTCAAGTAACTGAGGGGCAACATGCCTAGGCAAAGGAAACAAAATAAATTAAAAAATGCAACATTAGACTCCTATTTGGAGGGCAAAGAGCACCAAAGTATGGAACAGGAGGAGGATTGGGAGGTGGGAACTCCTGCCCCAAATTAAAATACATGCTGGTTACAGGCCATAGAGGACCTTAAGAAGGATTTTAAAAATTTAATAAGAGAAGTGGAGGAAAAATTGGGAAGAGAAACAAGAAAAGATGCAAGAAAATTATGAAATGAGAGTCAACTGCCTGACTGAGGAAATTAACACCTTAAAAAACAGACTAACTCAAATGGCAAAAGAGGCTCAAAAAGGCAATGAGAAGAAAAAAATGCCTTAAAAAGCTGAATTTTTCAGATGGAAAAAGAATCTCAAAAGCTCTCTGAGGAGAATCATTCCTTTAGAATCTGACTGGAACAAATGGAAGCTAGTGACTTTATGAGAAATCAAGATGCTATTAAGCAGATCCAAACAAATAAAAGAATAGAAGGCAATGTGAAATATCTCTTGGGAAAACCACTGACTTGGAAAATCGATCCAGGAGAGACAATCTAAAAATCATTGGCCTACCTGAAAACCATGATCAAAGAAAGAATCTAGAAACCATCCTTCAAGAAATTCTCAAGGAAAATTGCCCAGATGTTTTAGAATCAGAGGGCAGAATGGAGGTTGAAAGATTCCACCCATCACCTTCTGAAAAAGATTCGGAAAAGAAAACTGCTAGGAATATTGTAGCCAGGTTCCAGAATTCCCAGATCAAGGAGAGAATATTACAAGCAGCCAGGAATAAACAATTTCAATATTGTGGAAACAGTCAAGATAACACAGGATCTGGCAGCTTCTACACTGACGGATCGAAGGACATGGAATATGATATTCCAGAGGGCAATGGAGCTGGGATTAAAACCACGAATCACCTACCCAGCAAAACTGAGTGTCTTGTTTCAGGGGAAAATATGGTCATTCAGTGGAATAGAGGACTTTCAAGCATTCTTGAGGAAAAAACCAGAGTTGAATAGAAAATTTGACATTCAGATGCAAGAAGCAAGAGATATTTGAGAAGGTAAACAGGGAAAAGAAATCAATATGAACTTATCAAAGTTGTACTATTTACATTCATATGTGGAAAAACTATAACTGTAACTGATGAAACCTTTTTCTGTATGAAAACATTTGAAGAAGGTTAATACATATATGAATGTGTGTACATATGTGTATAGGTGTACATAGTTAGAGGGCACAGGTTGAATTTAATAGGAAGTGATGATACTTAAAAGGTGAAATTAAGAGGTGAGAGAGCAGTATAATAAGAGGAGATGGGGAGAGACAGTATTTGGTGGACTATCTCATATAGAAGAGGTAAGAATAAAATGGTTACAAGAGAGGGGAAAAACAGGAAGGCAAAAAGGCAAAACCTTGTTCTCATTGAATTTGTCTCATGGAGAGAATGACATACATGATAAATAGGATATCTCACCCTACAGGAGAGTAGGGCGAAGGGGATGAGAGAATGGATGATGGATGGATGAAGGGAAGGTGGGGAAGGAAGCTGGAAGCACCCGCTTTTGAAAAGGGACAGATCAAAGTAGGGAATAGACCAAGTAGGAGGTGGGAAAAGAGGGAGACAAATTTTATAGTCAGTCTTTTACAGTTTATATGCTATGATGGTGTTTTGCATAGCTACTCATGTACAACATATACTGAGTTGCTTTTCTTCTCGGGGGGGTAGGTGACAAGGGAGGAAGGGAATGAATCTGGAAATTGAAGTTTTAAAATCAAATGTTTTAAAAATATATACATACTATTTTTAATCCTATTTTACATATAATTTGGAAATAATATATACAGGCATTGGGGCACAGAGATTCATCTTTCCCTCCTGGAAAATTTGTAGGGGGTATGGGAGATGATATGGGAGAGAGCAGATTGGATGAGGGGATATCCTGTGGGACTGCTATTCTGGGGTGGTGGGTGGGGGAAAATTGGTAAAAAATTGTAACTCAAAATCTGGCAGAAATGAATGATATAAACCAGAAGTTAATAAAGCATTTGAGAAAGAAAGGAAAAAAAAAGAAAACATCTTTCTCACTTGAGTAAGAAAGGAACAAAGCCCATCACAGATAGTATCTGGAAAATTCAGCAAGAGCCTCTTAATCACAGCACAGATCAGTAACCAAGGCCCCTCAGTCCTCACTGAGTAGGCCAGTACTGGGGATTCCAGTGCAGAAGGAAGACTGTGAACCCTGGAACTCCAGCACAGCAGGCACAAGTAGGCCAGGTCACACTTAGAGTAGTGGGCAAGTTATGAGCACCTGAGGGCCTGGTACAGAAAGCCTGTGAACAAGTACCAGGACAACACCATAAGAAGCTTGGGATAGTGCCCCAGCATCAGAGATCAATTTAAAAGTAAAATGTAAAAAGTAAAATGGCTGAAAAATGAGAAAGAAACAAACAAACAGAAAAAAAAATCTGACTAACTAAAGCTACTTTGGTGACAGGGAAGATGGAAACGCAAGCTCAGAAATCATAAAAATGCCTACATGTTAAGGCTCAAATTGGTATATGAATTGATCCAAAGACCAAAAAATCCTCTTTCAAGGGCTTAGAAATGATCTCAAATATCAAGTAAAACAAGAAAAAGAAAAATTGGGGAAATAAATGAGAGTTATGCAGGAAAATCATGAAAGAGAGTCAATACCTTAGCAAAGGAAGCACAAAAAATTACTGAAGAAAATAACTTAAAATAATAGAATTGACCAAATAGGGGGAAAATCCACTAAAGAAAACAACTCCTTTATATGTAGAATTGACCAAATGGAACAGGAAGTACAGAGGTTTGCTAAAAAAATAATTGCTTCAAAATTAGAATTGGGCAAGGGGCAGCTAATAACTATAAGACATCAATAATCAATTCAATAAAATCAAAGGAATTAAAAAAAAACAGAAGAAAATGTAAAATATCTAATTAAGAAAACAACTGAATTAGAAAGTAGATCCAAGAAATTGTCCAGATATCCTAGAACCAGAAGGTAAAATAGTCATAAAAAATGCACTGCTCACCTCCTGAAAGAGATCCCAAAATGAAAACTCCAAGGGATATTTTAGCCAAATTCCCAAATAATCAGATCCAGGAGAAAACGCCACAAGCAGCACGAAAGAAATAATGCAAATATCAGGGGACACAGTCAGAATTTACACAAGACCTAGCAGCTTTGACATTGAAGAATCAGAGTGCTTGGAATATGATATTCTGGAAGGAAAAGTAGCTTGAATTACAACCAAGAATAAACTATCCAGCAACACTGAGCATGATCTTTCAGGGGAAAAGGTGGACATTCAAGGAAACTGGATTTTTTATCTTTCCTGATAAAAAGACCAGAGCTGAACAGAAACCTTGATTTTCATATACAAGACTCAAGAGAAATATTAAAAGGTAAATAGTAAAGAAAAAATATTATAAGTTTTAAACTATTTTTCCTACATTCAAGATAATACTTCTAACTCATCTCTTTTTGGGCAGTTAGAAGGAGTAAAAGTATACACAGAGAGTATGGGTATAAGTTGACTTTGATGTGGTTATATAAAAAAGTAAGAATTTAAAAAAAAATTACTGGGAGAAGAAGAAAAAAAGAAACAGAATAGGGCAAGTTACATCACATGAAGAAGCATAAAAGATCTACTAGAATAGGGAAAAAGAAGGGGCAGTCTGAGCATATTTTGAACCTTATTCTCATTGGTCAAAGAGGAAATAATATACACACTCAGCCGGGTATAGAAATTTATCTTGCCCTATATAGAAGGGGAGATGAGAAAGGGTGAGCTGATAGGAGGGAGGACAGATTGAGGAAGGTGGTCGTCAGAAACAAACACTAGTGAAGAGGGACAGAGTGAAAGGAGAGAGAAAAGTATAAAGGAGGGGCATAGAATGGAGGGAAATACACAGTAATAAAAAATGTGAATGTGAATGAGATGAATTCTCATAAAACAGAAGCAGACAGCAGAGTCAATTAAAAACCACAATCATGCAATATGTTGTTTACAAGAAATACATTTGAAGAAGAGGCATACAGAATAAATGTAAAAGACTGGAGAAGAATATATTATGCTTCAACAGAAGTAAAAAAAAAAGCAGGGATAGCAATACTGCTATCAGACAAAGCAGAAGCAAAATAGATTTAATTAGGAGAGAAGGAAGTAAACCACATCTTGCTAAAATGTACTGTAGACAATAAAATGATATCAATACCACATATACATGTACTATGGGGTATAGCATCCAAATCCTTGCAGAAATTAAGGGAGTTACAAGAAAAATTGGAGAGCAAAACTATACTAGTGGAGAACCTCAACCTCTCCCTCTCAGAACTAAATATATCTAGCCACAAAATAAACAAGAAAGAAATTAAATAGGAGAATTGAATTTTGGAAAAGATTAGATATGATAGACCTCTGGAGAAAACTAAATGGGAATAGAAAGAAATATACCTTTTTATCAGTGATACGGGAACCTGTAAAAATATGACTATGTATCAGGGCAAAATTAAAAGAAAAATCAAAGGCAGAAAGGAAGAAATATTCAAAGCATCCTTTTCAGATCATGATGTAATAAAATATGTTTAATAAACACACAAATTCTGAAGTGATAGCCCTGTCAGTTGACTTCCTCTTACCTCCAGGGTCAAAGATAAGATCCTTTGTTGCCAGTTTAAGATCTTCACAATCTGGCCACTTTTTAGCTTTCCAGTTGCCTTAAATTTTATTCTCCTCCATATACTTTGTAGGATAGTTATATGTGTATCTATATTTATGCATATAGGTAGCATACATATATGTGTGCATAGACATAGAGATACACACACATACACACATACACATTATTGCTATAGCAATTGCCAGACACATATATGTATATGTGTCGGGCACATTGAAGGCACTTAATAAATGTGTGTATATTTTTGTGTATCTATGTATGCATGTGCATATATTTAAATGCATGCTTATGCATCAAAACATATATATGTACATATATGTGTATCATATGTTGATACATACGCATATAAGTATATGATTGTATACATTTGCATTTATTGCCTACTCTATGCCATTCACTGTGCTATGTGTGTGTCTAAAAAAGTTTCCAACAATAGTGGTTAACGACAATTTCTATTTACTTAATCCCTTCTCTGAATAATCTGAGAGGGAGAAAGTTGCTTATTAATGAATTATACAGATAATATTAATTTAGAATAATACAAACCAATGAATAATGAAATTGAGTTAGATTCTCTTCTTATCACTTACACCAAATACCAGAAAATATTTTGAATAAAAATCAATGCACAGTTATTAGCAATGTTAAGGTAAAAAAAAAGGCATTGCAATTTTCTTTTGAAAAAGTGAACAATTCACATTCTCTATGAAAATAGTAAAAATAATTACCTGATGAATTGGAGCCAAGTGGAATACAGTAACAATAAAGTGTAACTTATTTTCAATAAGACATCAAGAGGCAGAGTTCTCTAATGGATAGAGGGGTGACTTTGGAGTCAGACAGTTTAAGTCCTATCCCTTATCCTTCAAAGCTTTTTGACTCTAGAGACTGGATGTAACTTTTCCATGCTTCAGGGGATTCTCTAATTCTATATAAATTGAAGTAGAGCTGCTGATCTGCATCTGTAAAAGGACTTACTATACCTGGAGCCCAAAAGAGAAATGAAATCGTTTGTGTGCCCTTTCCTCATGTTGATTTTTTGCTATTAAAAAGTGCTATGATGGGGTGGCTAGGTGGTACAGTGAATAGAGCACCGGCCCCAGAGTCAGGAGGACCTGAGTTCAAATGGTACCTCAGAAGCTTGACACACTTATTAGCTGTATGACTTTGGGCAAGTCACAACCCCAATTGCCCTCCAAAAAGAAAAAAAAATAGTGCTATGTCAAGAAAGGAAGGAAGTAGATTATTGTCTGGGTAAAATCTAAGTTGAAATGCAGACTCTGATTAAGAATTTCTCTTTAGTAACAAGAAAAACAATCATTGCAATATATTCATGGACCCAAAATTCTGAAAGTAATAGATATTTTTAAATTAAATTTTTTGTTGAAAATAATTTTACTAAAAAAATTAAATGTAAAAATTGATTTTTCTCTATGGCCCAGTTATAATTTCTAGCTATATTTAAACTTTGCATGTGCCATACTTAACCTTGAATAAGATTCAGCTTAAATACTTGAATTTGATATTTAAATGAGTTGCCCTGAAAATCACTTATTATCAAATTGATATTCAGCTTTCCTATAAAAACCATGCACATGCATCCATTTCTGGACAGTAAACCTTAAGGTCAGGTTAGCATATAAAGGGTCTCCACTCTTTCCACCAACCCCAAACACTATAAATGAATTTCTTTATCCTTTGATTTATGAAGGAAAGATAAATGTTATTAGGGAAATATATTTGCTTCAGTAATTCTATCAGGGCTAATAATAAACCTAGAAAACTTAGTTATGTATCCCAGTATCTGATTCCATAATTCTCTAAAATCACCCATTAATTCAGAGTTTTATGGTACTTAAAACTAAACATTTTAAGAGCCTAAATATAAAAAAGAAGGGGCTATAGGGACTCATTTGCCCAATAACCTCACTTTACAAAAGGGAAAATTGAGGTCCAGAAAGGTTAAGAAACTGGCCTTGGATAAAACAAGTAGTTAATGACAAAGATACAAATTAAACACAGATCCTCTGTATTTAAATCTAATACTCTTTCCAATATACTTCAATATTAAAAATATTCTTTTCTTCCCAAAGAATGTAAGTTGACTAATATCCACAAGACAGCAGAATAATTAGAAAATTCATGAATTCTCCTCTGACTTATATTTCCTTTCAAGCATTATTTCTTTAAATCATCTTTTGTGTATTGATCAAGTATGTTTATAAAGAAATTTAGTATTTTGCTTTTTTAAGTAAAGACTTCTAAAATCATACACAATGGAATTTATTAATGGTCACATTAGTAATAGTCATAAACCTTCATGTGTAAACAATTTGTCTGTTTTAAGTGTAAACCTGAAATAATTCATTTATTTGACAAGATCTTTGGCTTCACTCATATTGCTTTCTTTACTCTCAGCTCTATCATTATAACATTTGTTTTCAATATTTTATTCCAAAGCATGGAAAGAGGGAAATGGAGTATACTGAAGAGAATTTTTTTAATGTTAGCTCCTTTTATACTGTAAAGTTTTTATTAATATTTGAGAATTTCCTATCCTTTTAACAACAAAAAAAAAACAACCCTCCAAAGTTATACAGCAGTGACAAATTAATAGAACTCTGTATTTCTTAATTGTTGACCTCTTTCATCAATTCCTTCTCATCTCTTTAAAGAAATTAGAAAGGTATCCATAGGTATAGGGGAGTAAATTGGTGAAACATACACAAATATGCAAATAAATCTATCTATCTATCTATCTATCTATCTATCTATCTATCTATCTATCTATCTGTCTGTCTGTCTGTCTCTGTCTGTCTATCTGTCTATCTATCTATCTATCTATCTGTCTGTCTCTGTCTGTCTATCTATCTATCTATCTATCTATCTATCTATCTATCTATCTATCTAACTAACTATCGTGCCTGTAATTCTATTGGGAGACAGGTGTGAAGCCATTTTTCTACAAATGCAAACTGCCTGTAATTTCTCTACAGTTTATAATCTTAGAAAATTTCTAGGAAGTAGTGAGAGGTGAGTGACTTACCAGAGATCTTGAACTTAGTATGTCTCAAATCTAGGACATGAGCCTAGGTCTTCTTGACTCTTAGAGCAGCTCTGTCTTCACAAGAGACAGTGTTGTTTGTTGTGTGTATTATTGATTTCATATGTATGCATGTGTTTACTATTTAATACATATATGCAATGAGGGGCTTATGATTATTTATGTCAGATATTCTAAAATAATTTTAAGTTTCAGGTTTTAATATTCGATACTTCATCTTCAGAAGGACTGGGTAGCTATATCAACCTCAACCACTCTTTAGCATCTACTCATTGGTTTTCCTTCTTTTTAATTTTTTAAAAATTTATTTTGGTTTTAATTTATGTAATAAAGGGAGCATTTCCATAATATAATATTATAAAAAAGATGGTTGCACATGAAACTGCAAAACTATTGTGTATAACTTGCTATTCCTTTTAAAACTATAATAAAGCTATCATTTAAACTTATTTTTTCCCTTTTTTGCCTCTCCTAACCCCCACCACAATGGAACCTTACACATATTCCTTACACAAAAACTTACCTTTTCCTCTGTCCATGACAATTTGTTTGTAGTTAACACAGTTCAGAGGTTCTTATTATAATTCGTAGAAGCACAGAACTTTATTAAGTCTTCTCAATTTAAAGACAAAGGAAAGATTTTCTCAAGGTTATTGCACAGTTACTGGCAATTTACATTAGTGCTGGACATGGGCAAAAGTACTAAAGGCCTTATTCCTTGAAAGAAACACTGGTATCTGGTCATAATAAATCAGCAATCAATCTATCAATACCCAGTTATTAATCATATATACATATATTAGGTTAATGTTATATTAAGCATATATACATATATATGCTTAATATAACACTAACCTAATGTAATTTAATGAGCATATTAATTATATGTCAAGAACCACATACCCACTATGGATAAAAATTAAAAGAGTGAAATAATCCCTGCTTTCAAACAGCTTTCATTTGGGGCCAGGGGTTTACACCATATACAGAATAAATGTATGTACTAATTCCTAGCTAACATTTATATGGTGCTTACTATGAGCCAGTTACTATGCTATGCTTTAAAATTATTATTTCATTTTATCCTCAAAACAACCCTGGGAGGTTGTTGTTAATATTATCCTTATTTTGCAGATGAAGAAACTGAGATAGTCAGGAGTTAAGTTCCTTACCCAGAGTCACAAACCTAGTAAGTTTCTAAGACTGGATTTAAATTGAGGTCTTCCTGATTATGGGCTCAGTATTCTATCCACTGAACCACTTAGTGGACCAAAATAAGTACAAGATACGTGAGTAGTAACTAGAGAAGGAGAGCATTAAAAGTTTAGGAGATTAAGACAGATGTCATGTAAGGATTTGTGCCTTGAAGGAAGAGAGGGACTTTATGAATTGGTGAGGAGGGTAAACATTCTAGTTATGGGAGGAGAAGAGCAGACAGAACAAAGAAACAGATATGGAAAATGGGATATTATAAGTGAAGAAGACATAGAAAGATTAGTCTGAATAATAAAGTATAATTAAAGAGCATACATGATCATCCTTAAAAGATACATAGGGGCTCAGTAGCAAAGGGCTTTAAAAGCAAAAGGAAGATTGATATTTTTTCCAAGATGCAAAAAAGTTATCTGCATAGAGTGTCCAAGTCAAAATCAGACAAAATTCTAACTTAGCTGTCAAAAAAAATCAGTGGCTTATAGTTTTGAGTCACTGAATTTTTTCCATAAGAATTTCATGTTTAGATGCTGGGGTTCTTATAGAGTAGATTTAACTACATGAGTTAGGAATTTGGAGTTGATGGCCTCTAAAGTCTCTAGAATTCATTCTATGATGTTATAAAGAGACTTCCCCCAAGCATAAGAAAAACTGGGCTAACAATAGTCAACAAGGGAACAGGCAGCTTTGGAAACTAGTGAGTTTTTAATTTTTAAAAACATTTGAACATATATTTAACAAGGATATGACAAGAGTGCCCTAAATGGGATTCTTGCCCTGAATTAGAGTTTGGATAACTTCTGAATAATTTCTATGATCCACTCCAATGCTAACATTCTATATTTCTTTGATTATCCATTGTTTTAAAATAATTTTTCTTTCAAAACAAATACTGAGGGGCAGCTAGTGGTGCAGTGAGTAGAGTGCTGGCCCTGGAGTCAGAAGGACCTGGGTTCGGATCCAGCCTCAGACACTTAACACACACAAACAAGAACCTAGCCGTGTGAACTTGGGCAAGTTACTTAACCCCAATTGCCCTCCAAAAAGTAAAAAAAAAAAAACAAAACAGAACAAAAAAACCAAACAAATACTGAAGTTTCAGAGACAGTTGCATTATCACATACTCAGTTTTTTGTAATCTAGTCCTGCAAATCAATCCCATACAGCTTGAAAAAATGGAGAAGCTTATATCTGTGCTTTACAAATATTTAAGGAGTGGACAAAGGAGGAGAAAATTTGCAAACAATTCAGTTGGTCTGGATTAACACCAAATACCTGGTACAAAGACAGAGGTTGCCATGGAGTCTAGACATGCACAGTGATGAATCATCACACATCACATAATGGCATAAAAACAATTTTATTCCTTGTCAGTTATGAAAATGTGAGAGGATATTTTATTTCTTGTAATGGAAAGAGTAACAATGAATTTTTAAAAAAAAAGTAATGCTTGCTTGGAGAATACAAAAATAGTTGTGTCTTTTTATTGTTAATCTGAATTTGAAATTAATTTCATACTTGAAATATCTTTTAATAGAACTTCATTTTAATATGAGAAAGAAACTTTATGTCTCTGTGATAGTAACAATTTCTTTTTTAATATAAAGTATTTAATAGTATTTATATATATTTGAAACATTTAATTTTAAAACCTTGAATTTCAGATCCATTCCCTTCCTCCCTTGTCACCCATTCCCTCTGGGAAGATAAGCAATTCAGTATGTGTTGTATATGTATAGCTATGCAAAACATAACCATAGTAGATATATTGTAAAAGGCTGCTTATAACTCCCTCCCACCCATCCCACCCCCCACCTGGTCCATTCCGTACTTTAATCCTGTCCCTCTTCAATAGTGGGTACTTCCAACCTCCCCTCCCCCCAGAATGTCCTCCCCTCCATCATCCCCCCTCTCATCCCCCTTCCCCCTACTCTCTAGCAGTGTGAGATATCCCATTTAGTATGTATATCATTCTCTTCCTGAGCCACATTCACTGAGAATATCGTTTTGCCTTTTTGCCTTCCTGTTCTTCCCCTCCCCTGTAGCCACTTCCCCTTGCTTCTTCTACATGAGATAGTTTACCCTATCCTGTCTCTCCCTATTTCCTCTTGCCACTTTCCTCTCTCACCTCATAACTTCATCCCTTAAGTATCATCCCTTCCCACCAAATTCAACCTGTGCCCTCTATCCATGTATAAATGTAAACATATATATATATATATATATATATATATATATATATATATACATTCACATATGTATTCATATGCCCATATGCCCTTCTTCCATTATTTTCATACTGAGAAAAGTTTCATCAGTCCCAGTTATTGTTTTTCCATGTAGGAATGTAAATAGTTTAACTATGATAAGTTCCTTTTGATTTCTTTTCCCTGATTACCTTCTCAGGCATCTCTTCCTTCTTGTGTCTGGATGTCAAATTTTCTATTCAACTCTGGTATTTTCCTCAAGAATTCTTGAAAGTCCTCAATTCCACTGAATGACCATATTTTCCCCTGAAACAAAATACACAGTTTTGCTGGGTAGGTGACCCTTGGCTTCAATCCCAGCTCTTTTGCCCTCTGGAATATCATATTCCATGCCCTTCAGTCCCACAGTGTAGAAGCTGCCAGGACTTGTGTTATTCTGATTGTGTTTCCACAATATTGAAATTGTTTCTTCCTGGCTGCTTGTAGTATTTTCTCCTTGATCTAGGAATTCTGGAACCTGGCTATAATATTCCAGGGAGTTTTCTTTTTGGGATCTTTTACATGAGGTCATCTGTGGATTCGTTCAACCTCTACTTTGCCCTCTGTGTCTAAAACATCAGGGCAGTTTTCCTTGAGAATTTCTTGAAGGGTGATTTCTAGGTTCGTTCTTTGATCCTGGCTTTCAGGTAGTCCACTAATTTTTAAATTATCTCTCCTGGATGTATTTTCCAGTTCAGTGGTTTTTCCCATGAGATATTTCACATTGCCTTCTATTTTTACTTTGTCCTAGGCATGTCTGTGTTGATAATTCTGGAATCGCCACAACTGCTGGTGTGCTTGGGTCCCTTCCCACACAGAAAGTTAAATGGCCCAACAATCATTCAAATCTGGGTCTTCCAGTTCTAAATCTAGAACTCTCCCCACTACTTCACACCATCTAATTCTTATGTAAATATGTGAATACATGTATAATGAAATAATTTATCATATGTGAATCCATTTACACTCAAATATGTGAAGATATATATGTATATCTATTTCTCTACCTAATGATTCATGAGAAAATGGAAAGGATTTCTCAAGGTATCTCTCACTTTTTTTCTCCTTTAATGGCAGCAAACATAACTTATTACACAAAGTAGAACTAGTACCAAAGAAGATAAAGAAGCATCACTGAATGAGACAAAGACAATAGAGGAGATCCATGTAGGAGTCTCATCTGGAGGCATTGAAATTTAGTTCTAGTGGAAGACCTCATTACTAACAAAAAGGAAAGTAAAAGGGGGTGGAGATCTGAGAAAGTGCCAGTTACTACTAACTTATGTGATGCTTTTTTTTCTTGTTGTGTTTATTACATGAGAATAATCTACACATGTGTCAAGGGCATCTTCAGTACAGGTATGCAAAGGGATGATAGAAACTTTGTTAATAATATCTATAGTAGGGGCGGCTAGGTGGCGCAGTGACTAGAGCGCTGGCCCTGGAGTCAGAAGGACCTGAGTTTGGATCTGGCCTCAGACACTTAATACACACAAAGAAAAACCTAGCCATGTGACCTTGGGCAAGTTACTTAACCCCAATTGCCCTCCAAAAGGCAAAAAAAAAATAATAATGTCTATAGTAGACCATATATTCACTAAAAAATAAAGTAAATAGAAGAACCCTTAAGGTTTATCACTTATTGATCCATTAAAAGTCTTTTTTATGAATAGGGAATGACAGCATATTAAAGGCTCTCCTTTATCAAGGCTATCCTTTACCATGTATACATAAAATTTCAACAATCTGTGTTAGCAGAGGTAATAAGAGAGATAACATTGTTTGATGACCTTTTGATCATTAATATAAATCAAATAAGAAGCATCTATTAAGCACATACTTTGTTGCAATCATTGCCGATATAATTTGATTATAATTTGAATAATGTTTCAATTAATTGGTTTACTTTGTATTTCAAAGTATTTTATGAATCTTTAAACATCATTCTGAGAAGCATTCAACAGGCTTCAACAGTTTGTCAATGGGAATTTTGACATACAATACATTAAGAACCTATTTTTCTTATTCTGTATTGACAGCATTTTTATACCAATTCACAGTGACAGAAAGATTAACCAGTTTTAGCTGTTCCTTAACAAATGTTAATAGGATGATAGATTTTTTTCATTAAATAGACTTGTACACCAGGTAGGTATAGAGAAGATCAAGAAAAAGAGGCAGGGTTCAGCCTACTTTAAATATTTCTTTGACCTTGAAGTATACTCCATTAAGAGATGTGATCTCTCAGTATTTTGAATTTTATCAAAAGATGCTCCCTCTTCCCTCCCCCACCCACAATACCCACTTGGAAATTTTCATTTGCTGACCAAAAATGTAAAGCTGTGCTTGAAATTTCTGAAAGCAGAAAAATGCCTAAGGTATGGTGGAATATCTGACAGGGACTATGTTGGAGAAAATTGGTTCATTTCTCATGCATAAATTATATCAGAAGTTATGGTATATTTAATATTATCTCAGGAAAAGTCTGATGAGTCAGGAATGAAGCCATTCATTGATTTAGGAAGTTGGCCTTTGTGTTTAGGGTAGCTAAATCCAAACTTTAAGACATGGAAATTGGTTTTAATTTGTCATGCTTCTATATTGCTAATTTAGACGACATCTCAAAGCCCCTCAAAATTTAGAGTATCATATATTTAGAGTAAGTTAAAATCCTATTAATTCAAAAGAGGATTATGTAAATCAATAAACAGAAAGTGACTTGGTTTCTTTACATAATCAATGGACCCTAAACCATTTCTTAATTATTATGTGAGGTACTTTTTATGTTTTTGGAAAGCAACAAAATAAAAGGAAAGAAAGCAAGAGGCATAAGACTGATAGGCAGGCTTCTAGCTCCAACTTTTCCACTGACAAATAATGTCACTTTAGATAAGTCTCCTCACCTCACTTTACACTTTCATCACATGACCAAGGAAGGAGTGAGACTTACAAGACTCCTTCTGTACTAAAATTCAGTGCTCTGACACATGAGTTTATTCCTGACACTTGCCTGTTCAAAAATTGTTAATAAAAACTGAACAAGGGGATGCCAAAACCAGTGGATGAATACCTAATGCCAGCAACAAATTTTCACCTACTGACTTTGGCAAAGTAAAATAATTTCACTTGTGGATGAAAAGCCCAGAAAAACCCATTAGGAAAAAAATCATTATGAAGAAATAGTTACAAAAGGGTCAGGTCACAAGAATGCTTGCATGTCAGATGGAGCAATATATCTAATTTATTTAAACTTATTCGTGAACAAGTTCATAGGACAGAGAAGAATATATCCATTTAATATTTTCTTTCCATTTGTATTACCTGTGGCACCTAATGAGTCACCTTATTTAATCTGGTAAAATAACTTTCCAACTTTGTTTTTCTTTGAACCTATAAAATATTGTACTTCATAGTGTTTTTTAGTACAAAGGGACTTGCTTATTTGCAAAAGTAGAATAGGAAATAAGGTACTCAATTACTTGTAAAATGGTGATTATGTTGTCTTCATTATCTACTATAGCAAATATGTCTTTCTTTCAGCATGAACTAGTACTTAGCCTTCATTGTCTTTTTCTTTATGAAAAGAAACAAGATGCAGAAGCACAGTGTCTTACATGAAGAAGTAGCTCAATATTTTTAAAAATTAAGTAGAATGTCCTATCACTCTAGCTCATGAATATTAAACTAAGACAAATTGAATTGTTCTTATGAAAGCATTTTGTTTTTAAACATATAAACTTAGCTTTTTAAAAGAGTAGGTATCTATCTGTAAGGGCAAGCAAAATAGTACTTTGCTGCTTGTTTCAGTTATCCAAGTGCCTTTTAATTCTCACCTTTGATTGTGTCAAGTCTTTGTTGGAAAATGTATACATTATGTTACTCTTAATAGACCTAAGATAGTTTGGAGACCTTCTCTGCCCTTAATAGGCCTAATGTCACCACATGAAGCCCACAGTGAAAGGAACTTGCCAGAAGAGTGGAAAAGGAAGGGTAGAACAGGAAGGGTGGAACAGGAAAGAACAGGTCAGATAAAAGCTTGAGCAGGAGCTGGACCAAGTAGAACTAAAAGAGAGAATGTTTGTGAAGTCAGTGCTCTGTTTGTGTTAGTTTCTCAGACATAAGTCATTGTCTCTTGGCCTATTTTGACTTCTCAGACAAATTGTCCTGTAGTGGTTTCTCAGACAGAAAGTGAATTAAGATTATAGTGCCTGTAATGTGTGTAAATATTTTTGTAGCCCTATTGAGCTTTGTTTTTCTTTTTTTTATTATTATTAATTTATTAGTTTAGTTTCAGTTAACAAGATTCAATTCTATAGTTCCTTGATTTTCAAATTTGCTTTACTTCTCTCCCCCCTCCCTCCACAACAGCATATAGTCCAGTATAGGATCTGCAAATACATTCATATTAAATATGATTCCAATTACAAAGGCATATTGTACTAGGTAGGATGAAAGATGGTAAAGAAGAAATAAAACAAAACAATGAACAGAAAAAGATGATTTTGTTTGCTTTCATCAGGATTCAGGCTCAGTTCTTTGTAGTTATATGTCTGGATGGGCATTTCTCTCTTGAGTCTTTCTCTCTTTCTTGAGTTTTTCGGGATTGACATATCACTGCATTGCTGAAAAGAGTCCAGTCTGTCATAGTTGGTCATCACACATCATATGTCTGTGATTGTATACAAATTTCTTCTGATTCTACTCTTCTCACTCAGCATCTGTTTGTATAAGTCTCTCCAGGTAATTATGAAATCCATCACCTCATTCTTTATTATAGCACAATAATATTCCATTATATTCATATACCACAACTTGTTTAGCCATTCCCCAATTGATGGGCACCCCTTTAGTTTCCAATTCTTTGCAACCACAGAAAGGGCTGCTAAAAATATTTTTGTACATATGGGTCTTCCTCCCACTTCTATGATCTCAATTATACTGATGGTTTTCCTAATATTAAACCATCCTTGCATTCCTGGAATGAATCCTACCTGATCAGATTGTATTATTTTTGTGATTAGTTGTTGGAGTCTTTTGGCTAATATTTTATTTAAAATTTTTGCATCTAAATTCATGAGGGAAGTTGGTCTATAATTTTCTTTCTCTGTTTTATCTCTTCCTGATTTAGGAATCAGTACCATATTTGTGTCATAGAAAGAATTTGGTAGGACTCCTTCTTCACAAATTTTCCCAAATAGTTTGTAAATTATTGGAAACGATTGTTCTTCAAATGTTTGATAGAACACTAGGAAACCCATCTGGCCCTGGAGATTTTTTCCTAGGAAGTTCATTGATGGCTTGTTTGATTTCTTTTTCTGAGATGGGGTTATTTAGGTCATTCACTTCCTCTTCAGTTAATCTGGGCAACTTGTGATTTTATAAATGTTCATCCATTTCACTAAGATTGTCATTCTTATGTGCATATAATTGGGAAATTAATTCCTCATTATTTTTATGATTTCCTCTTCATTAGAGGTAGATTCACCCTTTTTATGTTTGATAATCATAATTTGGTTTTCTTCTTTCTTTTTTTATCATATTGACTAAGGTTCTATCCATTTTATTGCCTTTTTCATAAAACCAGCTCTTAATTTTATTTATTAATTCAATAGTTTTCTTAATTTCAATTTTATTAATCTCTCCTTTGGTTTTCAATATTTCTAATTTAGTACTAAATTGGGGATTTTCAATTTGTCCTTTTTCTAGCTTTTTCAATTGCATGTCCAATTCATTGACCTCCCTTCTCTTTGCTTTAATTAAGATTGCACTCAGGGATACAAAACTTCCCCTAAGAACTGCCTTTAGTGCATCCCACATATTGTGGTATGTCGTCTCATTATTATATTTCTCTTGAATGAAATTATTGATTGTTTCTATAATTTCTTGTTTGACCCATCCATTCTTTAGGATTAAATTGTTTAATTTCCAATTAGTTTTTATTCTATCTTTCCTTGACCCTTTATTGCATATAATTTTATTGCATCATTACCTGAGAATGATGCATTTAATATTTCTACCTTCCTGCACTCCATTGTGAGGTTTTTATGCGCTAGTACACAGTCTATTTTTGAGGATGTACCATGCACTGCTGAAAAGAAAGTAAATTCCTTTTTATCCCCATTCAGTTTTTTTCCAGAGATTCATCATATCTAGTCTCTCTAAGATTCTATTCACCTCCTTAATTTCTTTCTTGTTTATTTTGAGGTTAGATTCATCAAGTTCAGAGAGGAGGACATTAAGGTCCCCCACTAATATAGTTTTGCTGTCTAATTCTTCCTCTTATTCCTTTAACTTCTCCTCTAGGAATTTGGATGTTATACCACTTGGTGCATATATATTAAGTACTGATATTACTTCATTCTTGATAGTGCCTTTTAGTAGGATATAGTTTCCTTCCTTATCTCTTTTAAGTAGATATATTTTGGCTTTTGATTTATCTGAGGTAAGTATTGCTACACCTGCTTTTTTACTTTAGCTGAGGCATAATAAATATTACTCCAACCTTTTACCTTTACCCTGTGGGTATCCCTTTGTTTCAAATGTGTTTCTTGTAGACAAAATTTTGTAGGATAATGGTTTTTTGAAACATTTAATGTTAAGACTTCAAATTTCAGATCCATTTCCTTCCTCCCTTGTCACCCATTCCCTCTGGGGAGATAAGTAATTCAGTATATGTTGTACATGTTTAGCTATGCAAAACATTATCACAGTAGATATATTGTACAAGGCTGCTTGTAATTCCCTCCCACTCATCCCACCCCCCACCTGGTCCATTCCCCACATGATCCTTTCCATCTTCTATAGTGGGTACTTCCAACCTCCCCTCCCCCCAAGGATGCCCTCCCATCCATCATCCCTCCTCTCATCCCCCTTCCCCCTATTCTGCTTCAGGTTGAGATATCCCATTTAGTATGTATGTCATTCTCTCCCTGAACCAAATTCAATGAGAATGTGGTTTTGCCTTTTTTGCCTTCCTATTCTCCCCCTCTCTTGCAACTACTTCCCCTTGCTTCTACTACATGAGATAGTTTACCCTACCCTGTCTCTCCCCATCTCCTCTTGCCACTTTCCTCTCTCACCTCATAATTTCATCCCTTGAGTATTCTCCCCTCCCAACAAATTCAACCTATGCCCCCTATCCATATACACAGACATTCACATATGTATTCATATGACCACACACCCTTATTCCATTATTTTCATAGTGAGAAAAATATCATCAGTCACATTTATTCTTTATCCATATAGAAATGTAAATAGTTCAACTTTGATAAGTTCCTTTTGATTTCTTTTCCCTGATTACCTTCTCCGGATTCTCTTGCTTCTTGTGTCTGGATGTCAAATTTTCTATTCAATTCTGGTTTTTTCCTCAAGAATTCTTGAAAGTCCTCTATTCCACTGAATGACCATATTTTCCCCTAAAACAAAATACTCAGTTTTGCTGGGTAGGTGACCCTTGAGTTCATTCCCAGCTCTTCTGCCCTCTGGAATATCATATTCCATGCCTTTCAATCCCTCAGTGTAGAAGCTGCCAGGTCCTGTGCTATTCTGATTGTGTTTCCACAATATTGAAATTGTTTCTTCCTGGCTTCTTGGAGTATTTTCTACTTGATCTGAGGATTCTGGAACCTGGCTATAATATTCCTGGGAGTTTTCTTTTTGGGATCTTTTTCAGGAGGTGATTGGTGGATTCTTTCAACCTCTATTTTGCCTTCTGGATCTAAAACATCAGGGCAGTTTTCCTTGAGAATTTCTTGAAGGGTGATTTCTAGGTTCTTTCTTTGATCATGGCTTTCAGGTAGTCCAATAGTTTTTAAATTGTCTCTCCTGGATCTATTTTCCAGGTCAGTGGTTTTTCCCATGACATATTTCACATTGCCTTCTAATCTTTCATTTGTTTGGGTCTGCTTAACAGCATCTTGATTTCTCATAAAGTCATTAGCTTCCATTTGCTCCAGTCTACCTCTGAAGGAATGAATCTCCTCAGTGAACTTTTGAGATTCTTTTTCCATCTGGCAAATTCAACTTTTTGAGTTTTTCTTCTCCTCATTGCCCTTTTGGGCCTCCTTTGCCATTTGAGTTAGCCTATTTTTTAATGTGTTGTTTTCCTCAGGCTGTTGACCCTCATTTCATACTTTTCCTGCATCCTTCTCATTTCTCTTTCCAATTTTTCTGCTATCCACCTCTGTTTTATGGGAGAGTTCATCCCATTCACTTTCACAGTAATGATGACTATCTGTCTCTTCCCCTCTATCCTATTCCCACCCCTGTTTATGTTTTTGTTTCTTCCTTCTCCCTTCCCCTCCTTGAAGTTTTCCCATTTGACTGCCCCCTCCCTCAGTGTTCCCCCATACCCTCTCCCCTTACTACTATTTCCCTCCCTTCTAATCCCCCCCTTAGTCTCCTCCTTTTCACCCCCCCTTACCCTTCCATTATCTCTAGGACACAATAAATTTTTATACTTATCAGAATAAATTACTCCCTGTTTTATTCCAAACCAATGAGAGTATATTTCAAACAGTGCTCCTCTCCCTCCCTCCTTTTCCTCTATTTAATGAATTTATGTGTCTATTCACATTAGAATCTTAAACTTCACTGACTAAATTGATCCCTCTTTGAACCAGAACCAGTGAGAATAGTGTTTAAATGATATTCCTCTCCCTCTTTCTTTCCCCTCTTCTATAGTGTGTTTTGATGCCTCTTCAGATGGCATGTTTTACCTTTTCCTATCTCATCCTTTCCTTTTTCCCATTACAGTCCCTTTGATCCCATTAATAGTTTTTTTTTTTAAAGTGTTCACGTTAGTGCATTCATACCCATACCCTCTATCTAAGTATAACCCTTTTGAAGGTCATGATAATCATAAATATTTCAATTATTGAGAGTTATCAGCTCCACATAGAGGGATGGGAACATTTTGCTCTTATTGCATCCTAAGTAATGAGCATGTGTGTGTGGCTGTGGGTGTGTGCACTTATGCATGTGTGAGTTTGTGTTTCCCTTGTTTAACTTTTTATGTCTTTCTCGAGTCTTGTAATTGGAGACCAAATTTTCTGTTGAGCTCAGGCTTTTTCATCAGGAAAGACTGGAAGTCTCTTATTTCATTAAACAACCATCTCCTTTCCTGAAAGTTTATGCTCAGTTTTGCCGGATAGTTAATCCTTGGTTGTAGTCCTAGCTCTCTTGCCCTACGAAATATCAAATTCCAGTCCCTCCGCTCTTTTAATGTAGAAGCTGCTAGGTCCTGTGTGATCCTAACTGTAGTTCCTCGATGTTTGAATTCTATCTTTCTGGCTGCTTGTAGAATTTTTTCTTTAATCTTGTAATTCTGGAATTTGGCTACTATATTTCTTGGAGTTTTCAATTTGGGATCTCTTTCAGGAGGAGTCTGTTGAATTCTATCGATAGCTATTTTATCTTCTGATTCCAGGACCTCAGGACAGTTTTCTTTGACAATTTCTTGGAGGATGTTGTCCAGGCTGCTTTTTTCATCATGGTTTTCTGGTACACCAATAATTCTTAAGTTGTCTCTCCTGGATCTGTTTTCTAGGTCAGTTATTTTTCCAGTGAGATATTTTACATTTTCTTCCAATTTTTTGATCGTCTTGTTTTGTTTACTTGTCTTTTGCTGCATCATAAAGTTCTGATTTTCAGTTTGATTGTATCTAATTTTTAGTGAATTATGGTCTTCAGTTAGTTTTTGAAGTCCCTTTTTTAGGGAGGTATTTTCTTTTTCCAAGTTGGTCACTACCTCCCTGATTTGGTCTTTAAAATTTTTCTTAAGCTCCTCCAGGAATGTTATTTGGGCTTGAGACCAGATCATGTTTCCTTCTGTGGTCTCAGACTCCACATGCTCTGTGCTCGTCCTGTCTGGACACACTGGGCAATTTCCTGGGCTGGATTCTGCCACGCTCCATCTCCCAGTGGATTTTGTCACTGCAGAATCCATTCATATTCAATTTTTGAGATTTAGTGACTGAGGAGCTTAGGGAGGTTACTGCTTCCTGTTTGACATCTTGGCTCCTCCGGAGCTTTGTTTTTCTCGAAACAGAAACTGTGAAGAGTTGTAGTGGAACAGTCTCCAAGGCTGAGACATATAGAATGGGAACAGAAAGCTGCCTGCATGTGAATCCAGGCAAGAACTGGAAGCATGGAAGAGGAGCCATGGGCTCGGAAGTCAACCTCCAGTTAAGATGAAAGAAGACTCTACTTTGTTACTCAGTGCTGACTGATAATATTGCAACTTACTGTGACCAAGGGGTGGGTGGCCTTTGTAATTTTCACTACCCATTAAGGATAACTGCCTTAAGGATGATTACTCCTTAGGGATGATTAGCTTAGGTAGAAGACAGCCTGGAGTCAAGATGAAAGAAGAATTGATTTGGGTACTCTATACTGATTGAGGAGATTGTGACTTACTGAATAGTGTGTTTTATTTAAGATTTTGTGGCCACCTTGTAATGAGTTACTATGTTATATTGTTATGAATGTGGTGCTTTAGTTTCTTGAATGTTTTGCTTTAGATTATATGGATAAATAGAATTCAATAAACTATGCAATTAGATCCTTAAAGTTTTTCACAGCAGCAATCCTCAGGAGAGCTGTTTGTGATTGGCTTTATGGTATTGTACTGCCTCATTTTGGATTTAGTGAGGAAGCTCTGGGTTTGAAACCTTCCAAAGTGCCTACTAGCTATGTGACCCTAGCCATGTCATTTATACTCTCGAGGAGCTTAGGGAGGTTACTGATTTTATCATCTTTAGTATAGGAATAATAAGAGCACCTACTTCATATGGTTATTCTCAAGATTAAATAAGGTAATATTGATAAAGCATTTTGTATATCTTAAAACACTATATGAGTTGGTTTGATATTAAAACATTTAAGAAAGATATTTTTTCCTCCTACTTCCTCTTCTGAGGTAGGTTTATATCTTCTAGAAAAACATGATTTAAGGTTCATTTTAAAAATATCTTCAGAAATGGCATTGTTATTGAAAAAAATGACTGTATAGGCCAGTCTGAAGAAGAAAAAAAAATGGTAGAATGAAATACCACAGAGAACATTTTTTGTTGTACAACATTTGGCCTTAAATAAATGTATGGGCTTGCTACTGAAAATATATTACATATGTCAAAGGAACAGTAATTAAACTGCTCCCTCTAAGCCTTTTTGATAGGCCATTTTCAGAATGAATGGTTGAGGCTGAGAAAGGGCACTTGGCATTTAAGAACCCTACCTTTAGGATATTATTCTGCTTGATTTTTCCCTTCCCATAATTTTTACTTTTTCCCCCAACTTAGAATAAAGTTAACATCTGCTATTTTAGTGAAAGATGACCCTACACACAAACATATAATAAAAGTTGTTTACGGTGTACCTTTAATTATTTTTGTCATTGAATAGAAATGATTAATAACGATGAACATATATAAATCTTAAAGAAGGATGACAGATTTAATATGTTGGTCATGGTAAAAATGGCAAATTTTGCAGTTTGGCATTGATGAATGAAAATGGATATAAACCACAAAGTCACTTGTAGAGAATTGTTTAAAGTAATTATTACCTGTTTAAGGTTGTTTTTTTGATGAATGAATATTAAAAAGAAAAATGGCAATTTCTGATCAGGACATGCAATTTCTTCCTTAAGATTAAGCTATTTCATACATAATACTAACGATGGAAATTCTTCCTAATCTTTAAGGCCTCAGATAAAAGTTTAATTAGTCTTGGTATAGGAAAAAAGTTAACACTGTATAAAAGTCATTTTATTTTTTTCAACTAAAACAACAGATTTTCTTTCTCTCTCACTCATATTCCAACTTATATGTGGAATTTGCTACCCGTGAAGCCGCTGATATCTTGGAGGGAACTCTCTGAGCCTCATAAATACCTGAAGAATCTTTTATTTCAGTCAACAGGGGACAATGTGATGTGATCTAAAATAGGACCTTTGCAAAATTTGGTTGAAAGGTCAGGTTTAATTTAGACTTCTTCCTTCTTGTGTGCTTTCTGCTCTTTTTCTTCCTAGTCATTTTCATTTCTTTGTCTCTTTTCCTATGTCTCTTTCCCTTGTTTTTGCTGGTCATTTGCCACTCTTTTAAGATATTATATTTTAAAAATTAAATTAGTACAAAATAGTTAATTTTGGTCAGACTAGGCATTTATTAAGTACCTGAATAATTCTGATTTTGATTAGTTTCTGAGAGTACAAATACAAAGAATGAAATAATTTCTACTCTCAAGGAACAAACATTATAATGAGTGAGCCAACTAGCTGGCAAGTATATAGCAATTTAAATTTTGCTGAGAGTTTTGTTGATATTATCTCTTTTACTCTTCTTAACAACCCTCCTGTCCACCTTGGGAGACTCTCTGTCTCTTGGTTCCAAGCAATGTCTCTGTCTATTTCTCATGCCCTCAATGCTATTCCTTATCAATACAAGCTACTACCCTCCACCTTCCCTGACTTCTTTTAATTCCTAAATAAAATTCCATCTTCTGCAGGAAACTTTCCCTAATATCTCTTAGCTCTAGTGTCTTCTCTCACTTAATTATTTCCTATTAATTATGTCCATAAAAGAGCCATTAAGAACTTTTGACCAGGGTGTGACATGTTCAGTCTGTAGTAAAGAGACTAGGAAGCAGGATGGATCAATTATGATCCTATTACCAGAATTATCATCTTGGTTTCTGGAGAAGGGAGAGGGGATGAATGAAAGACAGTCTGAAAAAGTAGGATCAACATGAAAATTGGTTAACTATGAAGATTTATAAAGAAAGAAATGTCAAGTATTACTCTAATTATAAACCTGTTATTATTTTTCCTGAACCTAAAGTCACTTTACCATACTTATAAAAACAAAACAAAACAAAACACCTTCCTTTTACTAAATAAAAAAATAGATGAATAAATGAATGGGTGGATAAATAAATGTATAAATGAATGAAAATTATTGGATAGATAGATGAAATTACCATTAAAATAAACTAATGGAATGCAACTAGGTGGAAAAGACTTGTACATTTAAGATACAATTGAATGAATTTTTTTTAAAAAGTGATTTGTAATAAGAAAAATAAAATAAAAACAACATGTACAATACAAATATGCTTCAAAAAACTCTTTCACTTGTCTCAAGAACTTTGCACATTGATAAAATTAATTGTTTATCTATTTGTCTGATTTGGAAAACTGGATGATATTTATTTTGGAAAGTTTTTCATAAAGCATGACATAATAATGTGCTGTTATAATTTTATTATATAATAATTAACTTCATCATGGTTTATTTTGGAGAAGAAAATTAAATCTATCACTTCCTTGAAACAGTTAAAGATTTATTTATTTTGACTTGAATCTCCATTTTAGGTGTTCAAAGAAAATTCTCATGTGAGGAAATTCCTTGTACTAGTTTACATCAGCAACTGTGTTGTAGTTTTAGAAAATTACTTCTGGAGTGGAGGGGGAAATTAGAGGTTCAGTAACTTGACCAGAGTCACCAAGTTGGTGGATCAGGGTAAGAGCACAGGAGAGTTAAATACTGTTCACAGAATCACATAGTTTGTGTATTTCAGACAGAGGACCTGAAAACAGTTCTTCTTGGCTCTGAGGCTAATTGATTTCCACTGAAGATTGTTTCTCAAATTCAGGACCAAATATAGTTGGGATTATTTCAAGATGATGCAAAAACTATTTCTCATTGTCACTAAATCCACTTGACAAAACCTAACTTAAACCAGTCATAAATTTAAAATAAGTCAAGCATAGGGGCCTACATACAGAAACTGTATGATCCCTATACCTGACAACATTTATTCCCAAGATAGGGTGACAGATTTCTCTGAATCTGTCGCCCTATCCTGAAATTTTTTTCTTTAACCATCATTTTAAGCTTGAACAATGAAAAGAATATATGTAGCTGTAAATCCAAGAACTAGAAGCTTTCCAGAGGACCGCTGCTATAAACAGCTTTCTAGGTTCTGATTTTTAAAGAACTTTCTATTCAGTAACAAATGAAAGCAAAATATTCACAGAAAATCAAAATACAGCATTCAGAATGTTATAACTTCACACCTTACCACCAGAGTAGCCACATAATTTTCACCAAAGTGTTCACATAATTTTAAGGAAAGTACATTGATTTAGTCAATCACTAAGTCCTTAATTCAATCAGAAAGCACAAAAGTCAAATTCCTCAACCCATCACATGGAATTAAGTTATGATATCATCAGTCACTACTCAGTACTCTCTTAAGGGGTAGTGGAAAGTACAAAGGCCATCCACCCCTACTTTACCAGTAAGTTACAGTTTCATCAGTCAGCATTAAATACCCAAGGAGAGGTCTTTTCATTTTGACTTGAGGCAGGCTCTCAGCTTCTGTGGTTCCACTTCTGTGGTCCCAGCTCCTGCCAAAATCTAACCAGTTGCCACCTGAGTTCAAAGTCAGACAGCTATCAGTTGCTTGTCTAGCTCTCCATGCAGTTCCTGCTCCACATTGAAGTTCATAGTGTCTGGTCCACCTCAAGTCCTTCACAGTTTCTGTTCCTGGGAAGAGAAAACTTAACAAAGCCACAATAATAATTACTCACATCAAGCTTAACAGAATTACAACAATATTCACACATGTTGTCTGCCCTATCATTCTCTCTGTGAAATCAACATAGACCCAAAACAGACAAAGTACTGACACCATAGTCATGCTTCTTTTGGTAGCTCCTGTAGGCCCTCAGAAGTCTTTTGACAACTCTGGCTAGCCCTCAGAAGTCTTCAGCAGCTCTGGCTAGTTGTCAGAAGCTCTCAGCAGAAGTTTGGCTGTTTCTCAAAAGAAGCTCTGCTACCACAAGTTCTGTTCTCAAAATCAAAATCACTTTCTCCAGCTCTCTTCTCAAAATAAAAAATCACTTTCTCAATTCTCAGTTTACTCCTCAGTCTAGCAGTAGCCTTTCAGCCTCCTGATGCTCACTGAGAGAAATTCTCTCTCTCTCTCTCTCTCTCTCTCTCTCTCTCTCTCTCTCTCTCTCTCTCTCTCTCTCTCTCACAGTAGCTACTCTGCCTGCACTATGCTTGCTCCAAGATGGGGCTTTTCCTTACAAATGGTATTAGCTCCTCCATTTTCTGTACCTTCCTGTTACATCAGCAACAGGGGTTCATATCTTCTGTTTCTTAACAGAGGCTTGATATAATCACTTTTAACTAAGTGCTAAGTACCTGTTTGTTTGCCAGTACAAAGGGATCTTCAAATTTCATTATTATTAGGGTAGCCCATGATGAAAAGGAATACTTGAATGGTTTTGGGGGTAAGAAAGTCTTTGCAGAATAGAAAGAAACCATTTTCTGGGGTGGTTAGGTGGTGCAGTGAATAAAGCACCAGCCCTGGAGTCAGGAGGACCTGAGTTCAAATCCAGCCTCAGACACTTAAGACAAAAAACTTGCTGTGTGACCTTAGGTAAGTCACTGAACCCCAATTGCCCTCCAAAAAGCAAAAAAAAAAAAAAGTCAACTATTAAAAAAATGCAACGCCTGACTTAAAAAGAATTTACTTACTTTTCTAGCTCTTCCCTTGAGTTCAAATATAGCCTCAGACAATTAACACAAAAACTAGCCATATAATCTTGGACAAGTCACTTAATCCCAATTGCATTCCCCCAAAAGGCAAAAAAAATGCTTTCCAAGTTGGGATTTAATTTGAACATCCTACATGGATGGGTAGTTGAAAATTTGGATTTTCAACAGGGATAGAGGGATTCACCAGGAGCCCTCCCTGCTCCTATTGGCATTACAATAAACTTTTCCACTGACAGAAAAAAAAAAAAGAATTGAGGTTTACCAAATAACACTTGCCAACTGTGAAATCTGTCTACTTAAAATCTTAAGATTTGGGGCGGCTAGGTGGCACAGTGAGTAGACAGTTGGCCCTGGAGTCAGAAGGACCTGAGTTTGGATCCCGGCCTCAGACACTTAACGCCCACCCAAACAAAAAGAACCTAGCCGTGTGACCTTGGCCAAGTTACTTAACCCCAATTTCCTTCCAAAAAAAATCTTAAAGTTTTATGGCTTACTTTGAAAGTATGTGATATGGCTTATGAAAATATTTCTCACATTTATATGATTTGATTTTTTAAACTATCTTAATGTTTCACATAAAAAAAAACAATAACAAAATTGAATCATTTCCATCTTCAATATGAACTTAATATGTATCCTTACATATCAGACTTAGGATATCACAATCAAAAGACTTTGTTCTTACTTTAAAATCCACACTATCTTAAAGAAATTTCTCCTCCTTTCATGAATCTCAGAATCTATGAAACTTGATGGTCATAGCTGGATGAAATATCATGAGAAAAGGCATAGAAATTTAAATAACCAGAAACTAAGTAGGTTGGAAAATAGTAAAGACTGTATTTTAAAAATAGGTGGAAATATTTTGAAATGATAGCTTATTCTAAATTGTGAAAGTCGAGTATAGGATGTTAGATTTGATGTGAGAAACATGATGAAAAAGTGGGAAAAAACACTATCTTTTTATTGCCAGTGTGACTTTGGATTGGACATTTAATTTATCTGTACCTCAGGTTTCTTACATTTAAATGATGGCATTAGACTGATTGTCACGTAGATAACTGACAACTCAAAAATACACAAATAAAAAAAGCAAAACTTATGGTTCTAGACTTTTATGTAGATGCATTAAAGAATTAACCGACTTTTAAAAAATCCATGTGCATACCATCAGGGAGGTATTTAATATAATTATAGGTGGATGAAGAGAAAAATTAATTTCCTAGATTATGATATTTTTCTTTTAAATATTTATAAATATGCAAAGAACTCAAATTAACTAATGCTATCTTTACAATTTAATGGAAATATGCTGAATATAGTAGAAATACAATATACCAATGGTATTAATCAGCTGTTATATATTTTGTTTGGTAATATACTATAAATGACCTTGTTAGTACATGATAATAATAATAAATTTTCCCTCCTCAAACATGATGGCACTCAACAGAAATCAGCTTTAAGAAGGACTACAAAATGTTTTGGCTGTATGCCAATTTTCTTATCTTTCAAATTTGTTGATTCTTAACTTGATTTGATAAGTCTCACAAATCCATTAACAAACTCTGAAGGACTACTATTTGCTACTCAAATAGACTGTGCTTAATTTTAAGTGTTTAATCCATAGTGTACTTTTTGACTGTTTATACCTTATACAAAGATCCTGTCTGGATCTACATAGAGGAAGAGAACAGACTCTTTTGCTCCTCCTATATAATCACTCAAAGTAACAAATAGCACTGGGTCAGGACAGCTTTTATTTTACCCCAAAGAAAATGACGATGATGCAAATGCTTTGAAAGAACTCATAAACAAAGTAAATAAAACACAGAGAGATTTTCAATATTTTGCACATATTGAACAGAATCCCCCTTGTGTGGTTGATCACAGCTTTTCTAAGCACCTAGAATCCAACAAATTCAGTGTTACAACATGACTTTCATATCCTTAGAAGGGAAATGAATTTAGAATTTTCTAGAAGTGAGGGGAAAAAATCAACATGTTACTTTAGTGAATCTTTTTATCCCATTAATGTGCAATATAGTTTTCTCAAGATTCATTTCTTTGTTTTCTTTTCAGAAATAGTACAAAAATCACAATTAATATTTATTTATTGGTGTGGCTAGGTGTAATGGAAATGCAGATTTAAAGATCTTCCCTGCCCCTAGGCCCTTTGATTGGATTAAGAGACTCTGAAAACCTTCCTGGATTTGAAAATATACTCTGCTTCCTAATAGGCTGAATGTGGTCACATGGAGCCTATGGCAGGAGGCTTAATTTTCAGGAATGCCCACACCTTGATGCTGTGTGATTGGGCAGTGGGTCAAGAAGGTGGTTACATTCTCTGACCCTGGAGAAGGCTATATAATCCCTGATGTGAGGCTTTGCTTTGGGGCTCACTTTGAGAAGTCTTGTGTGATTTGACCAGATGAGACTCTGGGCAGCTGTTGAGAGCCCCCCCAGCTTTGAAAACCCAGATGTTGATGCTTCCCTCTCTGGTAACTGTGATTTGGTATTGATGTAATGGTTGGGCAGTTTGGAAGCCTGTCTGCTTGATCTGTTTGTTTCTCTTTTAAGTTCTCTCTGTATACTTTGAAGTTCAGGGTGCTGACCTTTTTCCCCTGAACTAGGTAAATGTTATATGTTTGATTCATTAATGTAAGCTTGTTAACCCATTTTGAGTTGCTTTCCTTTAGAAAAGCAGATCTAAGAACCTGTGTTGGCAGCCACCCTGGGGATGTTGGGTGCTTGCCACTACACTAGGTGGCACAGTGAATAGATCACCAGACCTGGAATCAAGAGGACCTGAGTTCAAATCTGGGCTCAGACACTTACAATTTATTATCCGTGTGACCTTGGGCAAGTCACTTAACTCCCATTGCCCTGCCTTCCCCCCTCCAAAAGCAAACATACAAATATTTATTTATTAGCAAGAAATTGTCTTTTATAATCAGAAGAGACCTTTTTTTCCCCTTTCATCTTCAAGAAAGGAAAAACAAATGAGATAAATCTCTTTCAAATAATTTTGATTCTTCTTTGAAATTTTTATACATTGCTTCCTTTTCTGATAATTCATTCTTCTTCCTCTAAACCTATCGATGGGTTGTTGTCTTTTGTTTGGTTTTGCTTTCCCCCCACCTTGTTTCTAAAGGACACCTATCTATTCTTATTCACTTAGACATGTAAAATTGTATTAGAGTATAAGTTTTAAAACAGAAAAGTGGGGGGGGGGGGGTGGCTAGGTATTGCAGTGAGTAAGAGTGCCGGCCTCGGAGTTGGGATGACCCGAGATCGAATCCGGCCTCAGAAAATGAGCACCCACACACAAATAATGACTAGCCATGTAACCTTGAGCAAGTTACTTAACCCCAATTGCTTATAAAAAAACAAAAAAACAAAAAACAAAAACAAAACAGAAAAGTAGGTTTACCAAAGAACTGAAAAAGCATGAGGGACTTCTCTTAAATTGTAGTCTTAGCTTTCACAGAATTGCTAGAAATGACATTAAGTTTTCATTTAGTAAATTCTCTTGACTTAAGACTTTCTGGCAGAGAATGTTTCCAGAAAAGTATATGGAAGTATCTGAACTTAAGCAGGAAGAAATCCAAGGCAGGAAAAAAAAAGTGGGCAATTAATTAGATTTTGATATATTGAGCCCTTTTGGAAATTAGATTTCATGTGGAGTAACTTCTGTTTTTATTGGACCTTGGCATTAATCTGCCAATTTTCAAGTGAGATAGCTTAGAAATGTCAAAAGAAAAAGCAAAAAGTCTGCCATAAATAAAGTAAACTTTATCAGGGGTCACCAGGGAGAGTTCTCTCTAGAGCAGAGGTTCTTAACCTAAAATCCATAGATCTCCAAAAGATCCATGTGTATATTTTTAATGCTCTTATCAAACTTATATAAAACTTAGTGAACTTATATAAAACTATTTGTATAGTTTTATACATACATAGAAAGATATAGATATATAGTGTTTTACTCATACACTTATAATTTTATCTATATGTATGTTTATATATGGTTATATGTGTGTATATATATACATATATATACATACTTATACATGTATAACTACATATACATCAACATTACAATTGCCTTCTTTTGTAATTCTATGTATTTTGTTCTGTGCACTTAAAATATTATTTTGAAATTCCCATAAACTTCAGCAGACAGTCCTAGGGATCCATGACACAAGGAATGTTAAGAACCCATTTTCTATAAAGTAAAAAGGCAATGGGGAAATGAGACATTTTGTCATAGAAGTTAGCTAGAAGATAAATAAGGAAAAGCATCAAAAAAATTACAAAAGACTGAATATATGATTTTTCAAAATAAACGGATAAATTAAGATGAAAGCATGAACTAAATGGAAAAGAAAGTATTTACTAACTACTTAACTATGTGCTGAACAAGGGCAATGAGATGGTACAGTAGATAAGAGTACAGGACCTGGAGTGAGAAAGACTCATCTCTCCAAGTTCAAATCTTCCTTAGACACTTGCTAGCTGTATCATCTTGGGAAAGTCACTTAACCCTGTTTAAAAATAGTTTCCTCGTATGTAAAATGAGCTGGAGAATAAAGTACTACTCCAGTATCTTTGCCAAGAATACCCTAAATGAGGTAAAAAACTGTAGGACATGCCTGAAAAGTTATAATAGATTTCCATTTCAGTCACAGTGGTGAAAGAAGAAATTGAGCAAATAAAAAAAAAAAAAAGAAACAAGAAAAAGGATAAGGTGAAGAAAATTGTGGTTCAATCTGAATTTAGAGTTCATCATTTCTTTATCTGCATATGGACAGCATTTTCTTTCATAAGTCCTTTGTACATATTTTGGACTGTTGTGTGTCTAAGAAGAGCTGAGTTATTCATAGTTGATACAATGTTGCTGATAGTATGAAAAAAGTTTTCCTAGTTCTGCTCATTGCACTTTGCATCACTTCATACAAGTCTCTCCAGGTATTTCTGAAATCTGCTTGTTCATCATTTCTTATGCACAATACTATTCCATTAGACCCATATTTGACAACGTGTTTAGTCATTTTCCCCAATTAATAGACATGCCCTTAGTTTCCAATGTTTTCTTACCACGAGAAAGACTGTTATAAATATTTTTGCACATGTATGTCTTTTCCCTTTTTTATGCTTTCTTTGGGATACAGACCAAGTAGTGGTGTTGCTGGATCAAAGGGTATGCACACTTTTGTTGATCTTTGGCCAGTTCCTGATTGCTCTCCATAAAGGTAATCCAACCTTTCAATTCATAACTCCACCAACAGTGCATTAATGTCCCAATTTCCCTCCATCCTCTCCAATGTTTATTATTTTTCCTTTTTTGTCATATCAGAAAATCTAATAGCTATGAACTAGTACCTTAGAGTTGTTTCAATTTGCACTTTTCTAATGAAAAGTGATTTAGAGCACTTCTTCATGTACCTATAGATAGCTTTCATTACTTCATCTGAAAAGGTCCTATCCATATACTTTGAATGTATATCAATTTGGGGAAGGTCTTGCATTCTTATGAATTTTTTTAAGCAATTGGGGTTAAGTAACTTGTTCAAGGTTACACGGCTAGTCATTATTTATGTGTGGGTGCTCATTTTCTGAGGCCGAATTCGATCTCGGGTCATCCCAACTCCGAGGCTGGCGCTCTTACTCGCTGCGCCACCTAGCCACCCTGCATTATTATAAATTTTACTCACTTCTCTCTATATATGAGAAATGAAGCCCTTATCAGGGAAACTTGCTCTAGAAATTATTTCCCACCTTTCTGCTTTTCTTCTAATCTTGGTTGCATTGATTTTGTTTGTACAAAATGTTTTTGATTTAATATAATCAAAACTTATTTACATTTAGTAATGCTTTCTATCACCTGTGTGGTCATGAACCTATAATTCACTTTCCTTCCCCTGTAATAATTTGGATGATATTCCACTTGGTGCATAGATGTTTAGTACTGATATTCCTTCATTGCCTATAGTACCTTTTAGAAAGATATAGTTTGCATCCTTATCTGTTTTAATTAGGTTTATTTGTGCTTTTGGTTTGAGATCAAGAATACTATCCTTGCTTTTATTTTAACTTCAGTAGAAGCATAATAAATTCTGCTCCAGCCAATTACCTTTACTGTTTTCTCCCTGCTTCTTGTAAACAACATATTATAGGCTTCTAGTTTTTGATTCACTCGGCTATCTGCTTCCATTTTATGAGAAAGTTCATTTCATTTACATTCACAGTTATGATTGCTAACTGTATATTTCTCGCCACCCACTATTTCTTTGTGTTCATTCTTTCTCTCTTTTCACCCTTTACTTCCTTTACAATGTTTGCTTCTGTCTACTGCTTCCCCTGGTCTGCCCTCTCTTTTGTAAGTCTTCCTTGCCCCTTAATCTCCTCCCCTTCTACTTTCTTGTTAGGTAAAATAGATTTTTATGTTCAGCTGATTGTGCATGTTATTTCCTCTTTCAGTAAATAATGATGATAGTAATGTTCAAGTAATATGTATTGCCTACCCTCTTTTAATCCATCCAGAATAAATGAGAAAATATTTCTATATGGCAAAATACAGAATTTATTTTTCTTTGCTATTATTATTTGTTATACGAGAAGAGGTTTTGTTTTTATTTTTGTTTTATCAGAGGGAGTTAGGGGGGTATATAGGTGGGCAGAAGGGAAAAATGATCATTTAAAAAATAAAATAAAACCTAATTTGAAATAATTCTCTTTTGAATATTTTGAGTTTGAAGTCCCTACATAATTTCAAATTTAAAATGCTCCCTATGCAGTGTATAATATGGCCATTCAAAAAAGTGATTGAGGCTGAATGTAGAGATCTGGGAGTGATCAGTATTGAGAAGATAATTAAACCCATGGGTGTTGATAAGATCACTGAGAGAGGGAATGCAGGAGAAAAGAAGTAATTGACAATTATCCTGCAATGTATAGTTTTAGAGAATATTAAGTGATTTACCCAGGATCAAATAAGCAACATGCAATAGAGGAGGGACTAAAATCCAGATCCAGATTTCATGGTAGACACTCTCTCTCTGTGCTTCCTTTTTCTTTGTTTTAATTTAACGAACAAGTATGCATTTATTCCTCTGAATTTTTGAGTAAGTCATTTTGATGTACTTACAGTCCACTTTTGATGATATAAAACTTTTCTTACTTCTCAAATGATATTTATTTTTGGAGGAGAGGGGAGAATTGAGATTGATACAACTGAGTATCTACATGACTTGTTCATTTTTAAAAGAAAAGTTTGATTTAGCAAAATTCTTTGTGGATTTCTTTCCAGAATGATATTGATTTTATCTGTTAATTAAAAGCAGTACAAGGACAAGGTCTATGTTTCTTTATTCTCTTAACTGAATGTATATTTTAACCATTTTAAATTATATCATTCTCTATAGATATTGCTAAAAATATTGGTAGCTCTGAAATAATAAAATGAGACTCTGCAACCTCAAAGACAGGAAGAAGCTTAATTTGTTATACTCAGTGAAATTAACCTCTTACATAATTCCTAATTTTGTCAGGGTCATTTTTATTAATATAATGACAGTTTTTTTTTAATCTTCTCCTTAAGGTGAAACTTCAGAAAATTGTAAAGTTAACACTTTTTATGATACCAGTTTAAAAAATAACTTTATTAAAGAATGACCCATGGGCCAAAGGCCAAGAAATTCATTATTTTCATAAAATCACAAAATTTCTGAAGTATAAGGCACCTTAAAGATCACCTGGAACATGAATGAGCTTAGTAAGAACCACCAAATTAATCATGTTTCCTTTGCTTTGGATTGCCAATGATGTTGCTACCTTTTGGGCAGTCATTCATATTTTGTAGTATAGAAATCACTCAACCTACATCTACTGATTCACAGATGCCAATAGGGAGACTGTACTGTATTCAGGCTTATGTTTGGATATGGAAATGGAGGGATTTTCCTAAGGTTCTTGAGAGTAGAGAGAATTAAGACAGGTTCCCTGATTCACAGTCCCCTGCTTAAGTCACTTAATAGTAAAACCTTTTAAAGTTCTTACCAAATATTTTATTCTAGTGTCAAAATATAAACCCACATTTTTATCCCTTTATAAAATGGAAATGGAAACTGTTTGTTTATTTGTTTATTTCATGTTTAAAATGAATTCTTTAAAATGAGTAACATCCAATTTTTGTGGCACTTATTTCATGTCCTTAATATAAAATGTGATTCCTCTTTCAACAGACTGGTTGGCTCTTTATTTTTTTTCAAATCAAATGCTTAAAAAACTTCTAGTTTACATTATTCATTTCCACCAGATTTTGAGCTACAAATTTTCTCCCTGTTTTTCCCCTACACACCACCCCAAAATGGCGACTCCCTGGATAGCCCCTCCTCCAATCTGCTCTCTCCCATATCTTCTCCCATACACACTTCAACTTTCCAGGAGAGCATGGTGGATCTCTATGCCCCAGTGCCTGTATATCTTATTTCCTACTTACATGTAAAATAATATTAATAATACATTTGATTTTAAAACTTTGAATTCCAGATTCATTCCCTTCCTCCCTTGTCACCCACCCTTAATGGGAAGATAAGCAATTCAGTATAGTTTGTACATGTGTAACTATGCAAAACATTTCCATAGTGGATATATTGTAAAAGACTGAATATATTTCCCTCCCTATTATCCCACCCCCCCACTTGTTCTATTCTCTACTTTGATCCTGACCCTTTTCAAAAGTGGGTGCTTTCAACTTCGCTCTCCCCCAACCTGCCTTCCTTTCCATCATCACCCCTCTCATACCCTTGCCCTCTACTCTCCTGTAGGGTGAGATACAGTATTTAGTGTGTATGTCATTCCCTCCCTAAGCCAAATTCAATGAGAATAAGTTTGATCCATTCCTTTTTGCCTTCCTGTTCTTCTCCTCCATTGTAACCATTTTCCCTTGCCTCTTCTATATGAGGTAGTTTACCCTATTCTATCTCTGCCCATCACCTCTCATTATTTTCCTCTGTCACCTATTAAATTCACCTTTTAAGTATCATCCGTTCCTAATAAATTGGTCCTATGCCCTCTATCTATGTATGCCTTTAAACATATATACTCACAATCACATTTGTATTAATATGCCCATATACCCTCCTATATAAACATATATATGTGTGTCTGTACATATACATATATATGCATATATGTGTATATGTATATATGCATATATGTATATATGTGTGTATATGTATGTGTGTATATCTATATCTATCTATCTATCTATCTATCTATCTATCTATCTATTTATATATTTGTATGTATATATTCCCTTCAACTATTTTCATACTGAGAAAAGTTTCATAAGTTACAGTTATCACTTTTCCATGTAGGAATGTCAATAGTACAACTTTGATAAGTTCCTTATGATTCCTTTTCCCTGTTTACCTTCTACTACTTTTGTTTCTTGTATATGAATGTCAGATTTTCTATTCAAATCTGGTGTTTTCATCAAGAATTCTTGAAATTCTCTATTCTACTGAATGACTATATTTTCCCCAAAACATGATACTCAGTTTTGCTGGGTAGGTGATTCTTGGTTTTAATCCCACCTCCTTTGACCTCCAGAATATCATATTCCTAGGTCTTCCATCCCTCAGTGTAGAAGCTGCCACATCCTGTGTTATCCTGATTGTGTTTCCACAATATTGAAATTGTTTCTTCCTGGATGCTTGTAATATTTTTTCTTGAAGTGGAAATCCTGAAAGATGGCTATAATATTCCTTGGAGTTTTATTTTTGGGATCTTTCTCAGGCAGTGATTGGTGGATTCTTTCAACCTCTGGTATGCTCTCTAGTTCTAAAATATCAGGAGAATTTTTCTTGAGAATTTTTGAAGGAATATTTCTAGGTTCTTTTTTTGATCATGGCTTTCAGGTAGTCCAGTAATTTTAAAATTATGTCTCCTGTATCTATTATCCAGGTCAGTGGTTTTTCCCATGAGATATTTCACATTGCCTTCTATTCTTTCATTGGTTTGGATCTTATTAACAGCATCTTGATTTCTCATAATGTCACTAGCTTCCATTTGCTCCAGTCTCATTCTGAAGGAATGATTCTCCTCAGTTAGCTTTTGAGATTATTTTACCATCTGGCGAATTTGGCGTTTTGCCTTTTTGAGCCTTTTTTGCCATTTGAGTTTGTCTATTTTGTAAGGTGTTATTTTCTTGAGTCAGGTTGTCAATTCTCATTTCTTAATTTTCTCACATTGTTCTCATTTCTCTTCCCAATTTTTCCTTCACTTCTCTTATTTGCTTTTCTAAATCCTTCTTAAGGTCCCCTGGCCTGTAACCAGCTCATATTTTTCTTTGAAGATTTTGGTGCAGGAGTTATGACTTCAATGTCTTCCTCATGTTCCATGCTTCAATCCTTTTTGTTGCCAAAATAGGAGTGTAAAGTGGAGTTTATGTTTTGTTTCCTTTGTCTCCTCATGTTGCCACTCAATTACTTGAGTTTGGGGCTTTTTGCCCTATTAGTTCTCTGCCACCAGACAGGGGAGCCTAGTCCCAAACACTGGGGTTTTCTCAGTTACTGAATGTATTAGTTGGGTGCCCTCTCTGAAGCCTCCACAGGCCCTGGAAAGCTGGTTGCACACTCCAGGACTTCCACCCTAGACCACAATCCAGATCCAAACAGGTTAAAAAAGAGTGATTACGCTACAGACTGGTCACTTCATCCCCCTACAATCTGCAGGCCAGGAGCTGAAGCATCCACATTTGGCTGTGGTTGCAGGGCTGTCATGCCTCAGCTGCTTCTCGTCCCAGGGGGAATAAGGTGAGGCACTCCGAACTACTGGATCCCAAAGTCTAAACTTCACTGACCACTCACTTTTTCCTTAGAATCTATATGTTGGTAATTTTGGAAACCACCACAGCTCCTGGCAATCTGAAGTCCCTCCAGCAAGTGGTTGAGTAGGCCTACCCTGGAGCTAAAACCTCCTCCTCACAGGAAGGGGAACAGGGTGGGGAGGAGGCTGGATTTGTTTCCCAGAGCTCTGTGCTGGCCACTTGCTTCTGCCCTACTGGACTCTCTTCAGTAGGAGGTTAGCTTCTCTGTGTCATTTGGTGGGTTCTGTAGCTTCAAAGTTTCTTCAGAGTCACCTTTTACATGAATTTGGGGGAGATAGAGTCTGGAGCCCTGCAAAAGGTCTGTTTCTACTCTGCTATCTTGACTCCACACCCTAGTTGGCTATTTACTGAGGATGTTTTAGAGGGGAATATTTATTCATTGATGTGACTAGATCACTTTTGAAACGTTCCTACAGAGAGCTCATTTTTCTTTCTGATTAGCAAATTATGTTTAGCCACACAAAGATCAAATATTGAGGACACATGGCAAAGACATATATTTTTATCAGGATCCTAGTAACAGGAATGTCCTTGTCCAAACTTTTGGATACCTTCTTAAGAATAACTATTGAGTCATTGAAAATGACATTTCAGACAGCTACTGTTTCTGAGATTCAATCAATCTGTAATATTACTGGTGTGTGTGTGTGGGGAGGAGTAAATAACCCTTAAAATAGTTGTCTCTCTCTCTAAAAGCCCCATATAAAATATTAGATGAGGGTAGAATCAACATGGCGGAGTAGAAATAGCACTTCCACTGCACTCCAGCCCACACCATTTTAAAATTATGTAAAAGAGGGACTATGAATGATCTCTGGAGCTCCAGAACCCACAAAATGACATAGAGAAGCTAACTTCCCACTGAGGACAGTCCTGCAGCCCCGCAGAGAATGGCCAGCACAGAGCTCTCTGAGCTGAAACCTGACCATGTGAGTCATAGTTTTAGCCCCAGGGCAGCCAGACCAGCAGCCTGTTGGAGGGACCCCAGAATACCAGCAGCTGTGGAGTTTCCAGGATTATCAACACATAGATGCCTAGGACAAACTTGGCTACAAACTGTAGGGGGATCCAGCAATCAGTCTGGGGGGTAAGTGCTCTTGCTTTACCCTTCTTGGATATGGATTGCTGTCTTGGTTGGAGGTCTTGAAGTGTGTGACCAGCTTGCCAGAGTGTGGGGAGGCTTCACAGAGGCCACCCACCTTTCTCTGGAAGTTGAGAAAACCCCAATGTTTGGGACAGAAGTTCCTCTGGCTGGTGGCAAAGTCCTACTGTGGCAATAAGCCCAAAAGTCAAGGAATTGAGTGGCGACATGCCTAGGCAAAGGAAACAAAATTAACAGAAAAATTCAACATTAGACTCCTATTTTGGGGGAAAAGAGGATCAAAGCATGGAACAGGAGGAGGACTGTGAGGTCAGAACTCCTGTACCAAAAGCCCCAAATGCAAATACGAGCTGGTTACAGGCCATAGAGGACCTTAAGAAACAGATAAGAGAATTAGAGGGAAATTGGAAAGAGAAATGAGAAAGATGCAAGAAAAGTATGAAATGAGAGTCAATAGCCTGACTGAGGAAAATAACACTTTAAAAAATAGACTAACTCAAATGTCAAAAGAGCCTCAAAAAGACAATGAGGAGAAGAATGCCTTAAAAAGCTAAATTTGCCAGATCATATAAGAATCTCAAAAGCTCCCTGAGAAGAATCATTCCATCAGAATTAGACTGGAGCAAATTAAAGCTAGTGACATTATGAGAAATCAAGATGCTATTCAGCAGACCCAAAGAAATGAAAGAATAGAAGACAATATGAAATATCTCATGGGAAAAACCACTGACCCGGAAAATACATCCAGGAGAGACAATCTAAAAAATTATTGGACTACCTGAAAACCATGGTCAAAGAAAGAATATAGAAACCATCCTTCAAGAAATTCTCAAGGAAAATTGCCCTGATGTTTTAGAACCAGAGGGCAAAATAGAGGTTGAAAGAAGCCATAGATCACCTCCTGAAAAAGATCCCAAAAAGTAAACTCCTAGGAATATTGTAGCCAGTTTCTAGAATTCCCACTTCAAGGAGAGAATATTACAAGCATCCAGGAAGAAACAATTTCAATACTGTGGAAACACAATCAGTATAACACAGGATCTGGCAGCTTCTACACTGAGGGATTGAAGGGCGTGAAATATTATATTCCACAGGGCAAAGGAGGTGGGATTAAAACCAAGAATCACCTACCCAGCAAAACTGAGTATGATGTTTCTGGGGGAAAATTGTTCATTCAGTGGAATAGAGGACTTTCAAATATTCTTGAGAAAGAAACCAGAGTTGAATAGAAAATTTGACATTTAGGTACAAGAAGCAAGAGATGCTTGATAAGGTAAACAGGGAAAAGAAATAAATATGATCTTATCAAAGTTGAACTATTTACATTCCTACAGGGACAAACAATAACTGTAACTGATGAAACTTTTCTCAGTATGAAAATAGTTGAAGAAGGGTATATGGTCATATGAATACATATGTGAATGTGTTTATATATATTTTCAGGTATACATCGATAGAGGACACAGGTCGAATTTAATAGGAAGGGATGATACTTAAAAGGTGAGCTTAAGAGGTGAGAGAGTTATGTGTTGAGGGGGAATGGGGAGAGACAATGGGGTGAATTTTCTTGTGTAGAGGAGGCAGGGGAAGGTTGTTGCAGGGGAGGGGAGGAATAGGAAGGTAAAAAGGCAAAGCCATATTCTCATTGAATTTGGACCAGGGAAAGAATGATATGCATAGTAAATACTGTGTCCCACCCTAGAAGAGTGTGTGGGTGGGAGGGGCATGGGTGAAGGTGGTGGTGGTGGGCAGGTCAGGCTGGGGTGGAAGGAAGTTGGAAGCAACCACATTTGAAAAGGGATGGCATCAAGATGGGGAGTGGACCAGGTGGAAGTTGGGATGGGAGGGAGGGAAATATAGTCATTCTTTTACAATATATCTACTATGGTAATGTTTTGTATAGCTACACATGTACAGAATATACTGAGTTGCTTATCTTCCTTTTAAAATAAAAACATTTTTTAAAATATATAAATACTATGATTAAAATATTAGAGAAAATAAAGAACACATTGCTTTAAGCAAAAAAAAATTATCATTGAACTTTCTGCAGTCAAAAAGTTTATGCTTTCTTTCATAGCAGTAATATGTTCATTTCTCTACAATTCTATATGATACCTTTAAAGCTCTAAGAGTAGGTTTACTTTGAAGAAATAACTGAATATATGCAAGAATTTGTTTTCTAGAAAGATATTTTAATGTTTTTCTGTTTGGTACCATTTTAACCTACAGATACAGACAGATACAGAGAGAGAGACAGACAGATTCACAAACAGAGAGGGAGAGAGAGAGATATTATATATAATATCCAATTTTAAAATAGTTGAAAATAAAGCTTATGATGATAATATCAACAAATCATCCAGAAACATAGCAATGTAAATTGTGCTGTTAGAAAATGTATGTATTCAAATTGCCTCTGACTTTTGCCAGTTGGCTTCATTTTTCCTGTGCTTTGCCAACTTGTGTGCTGCTCCAAGTGCTAGAATTCAATGTGATTGTTATATTAGCATCAGTTTTTACTCTAAGTGAATGAAAATATCCCTTTTATTCCTGACATGCTAGCTTATTAACTTTAGGCTAATTTCTATATTAAATTGATAATTATTCAAATATGTGAATTTAAATAAAATCTTCTTCAGGCTCAGGGGGACAGTAAATATGTACCCTACTGGACAGAGAAAGTAAACAAAGTGTTTCTCCACTTTGTTGCCTTTGATATTTTTTCTCCATCCAAGACTGTATATGCCTTGCAAATGGCCTAACATTGGCAGATCTCTGCTAAGCAGCACCACCTGCTCTTAGCTCACTATGCTGTCCACTTCATATACCTTTTAGAGATACTCAGTCTAAGAGAGCTTGGGATGCAGTTAGGAGCAAGCTTCATGCCTGTTTGTGGTCAAGGGCATGGTGAGAATTCTTATGAGTATAGAAGAATCAGAAAAGCAACAACCAATCCCTTTGCTTCCTTTTTGTACATGGAACCCTGTGATACACTTAATAATTGCATGCATAAGAGCTAAAGGCTTCTGATGCCTATGTATCCTTATTCAGAACAATGCTTTTAAATGTATAACATTAAATGCAATGGATTATAAAGAAAATCAATCATATTGAAATGTACTTTTAAAAAAAATTCACAAAAACCTCAGAAAACTACCTGCACTTGTTTTGGGTATCTGTACCCCAGGTTAAAAACTTCTAATTGACATCAGTCATCTCATTGAACAGATGACTAAACTAAAGCCCAGAGATTTTTAAACGATTTGTTCATACTGGTAAGAGTTCTAGAACTGGAAGGGCCCCAGAAGTCGTTTAGTCTAAACCTCCCATTTTATACATGAAAATATTGAGGCCCAAGGAAATTAAGTTATTTTTCCAAAGTCACATGGTTGTTTTAGAGATGAGAACTTGATCCTAAGTCTTTGATTCTAGAGCCATTCTCTTTGCCAGCAAAAACAAAATAGGACTAGACCCTGTCTTTCCTTTGGGGAATTGGAGATTATTATTAATGTGCTTTTGAAGAGGCCTCTTTGCCCTCTGGACCTTAGGCTTTTCTTTAAAATAAAGGGCTTGATGTAACAAAGAAGATAGAGGACTAGACATTTTCCAGAAACCTCATGACCTCTGAAATCTTTCTAAAATAAGAATAATGGATAAAGAAATGGGAGGAGGTCTCCATGATCTCTAACATATCAAGAACACTAATGGGGTAAAAATAAAATTAATTAAGAGCAGAGATTGTAAATTCCTGATCCCTAAAGTCCTAATTCAGTATCGTTATGCCTTTTTTTCCAATAAGGTAATACAACATCTGGGATCCACTCAGCAACTCCCTTGTTGCTCATACAGTCTCTTTCAGCATGTAACCTTTTCCCTGTCTTCCCTCTTTCACATTATCTTTTTCTGTCCATTGATCAACAAACTCTTCTTTTTGGGGTTTCATTCTTTTTCTTTACATGACCTAGCACAGTATTTGGCCCATACCAAGTACTTGATAATTTTTTTTTTTCTAAGTCCTTGTTGCAGGCTACTGTTCTTTCTTTTTTCTTTCTTAAAGAGCTTAGCACCCGGTTCATAGCCTTCTCTATCTCTGCTCCTACATTCACATGTTCATAAATGTCCTGTTCAACAAGTTAAATTTTGTCAAATCCATGACCTACATTTTGACTTCATAGGGAACGTCTTAAGATAGTTCTCAACCTCACACATATCTATGCTATATCCATGATCTTGAATTGATTTTTTTTCTTTCATACCATCCCATCTTTTCTTGTTTCCTTCCACTCTACTCCTCTGAAACCTATTGTTTTCTCTTCATCAAGACCTCTGCCCTTTCCACCTTTCCCATTTCTTCTAATCTGTCATCCCTGCTCAGACTTACTTTCCACCCTATTAGCAGCCTAATAGTAGCCTAGTAATAGATCCATTCAAATTCAAATTATCTTTTACCCTTGTGTCTCCTGCCTCCTTTCTCCTATTATTCTTCACTCCTTGATAAAACAAAAGATTTCATTACTCCTACCATGTGCCCACTTGCCTTCTATTATATATTGCCAAACACTACAGGATAAAGTTACTTAATGGTCTCCACATAACCTCTAGAAGGAAAAAAATAAAATCTACAGACTGATATTCAAAGTCCTTAAATATATGCTTTCCACCTATCTTTTCAGACTTTATACTCTTTCCCTTTATGCTCTTTGCATTCCTGTCAAACTGATCTGCTATTTCCAAACTCAGTGTTCCATTTCCCATCTCCATGTGTTTTTGTCATCTGTCACCCATGGTGTCCTTCCTTATTTCTGAATATTTAGAGCCTTGCTTGCCTCAAGACTCAGTAAAGGTCACACTTCGTATAGGACACTGTTCCTGATTTCCTATTCTTAATGATTTCTCCTTCAAATTATTCTTTGTTTACCTAGACATGAAATTTATTTTTCTCCAGTACCATGTAAGCTTCTTGATTGCAGATATTCTTTAATATTTGCCTTCTTGGCCCATTTTGCTCTTATAACAAGTATTTAATAAATTGTTGAATTAAATTCAATTAAACAAAACATTATAGCTGGAAGAGATTGGGGGAGAGAGAAAAATAGATTTTTTTTCAATTTCATTGAAAATAAAATAATTTTAATGCAACTTAAAAATAAGAACAATATAGAAGAGATCTCAGTCAGTCTTTTTATTTTATAAATGAAGAAATTCAGGTGCAAAGGATGGAAGTGATTTTCCCAAGAGCCTAATGTTACCAAAGCCAAATGGTTTTTAAATTCCAACTCTGTGGTGCCACAATTTAAAAGCCAATCTTTTTTTTAATTGAAAATAGGTCTGTAAAATTATCTTCATTTTCCCCTCACTTTAAAGAAGTCCCTAAGAAAATATACAATAAAAAGAAAAGAACTCTTTGATTTCTTCTTTTTTTGAAAATGTGATTTAACAGAGCCCAATCAATTGACATATATCTTTACCATTTTCTTATTTCTGCGTAAATGTACAAATTATTTTATTGGACATATGGAGAACATTGTTCATGTTATCCATCTGTTACAATGTCCATTATACTTTAGGTGAACTATGTTTAAAATATTAATATATGAGACAAACTTTTTATTAATTATATAACATGATAAAGAAAGAGTTAAGTTTCAAGATAATGATAAAGAAAGAAAAGGGGAGCTGGGTGGCACAGTAAGTAGAGCAACAGCCCTGGAGTCAGGAGAACCTGAGTTCAAATCCAGCCTCAGACACTTAAGACTTATAGGCTGTTTGACCTTGGGAAACTCACTTAACCTCAATTGCCCTCCCTCCCCCCCTTCAAAAACATAAAAAAAAAAGAAAGAAAAGGGGAGACAGCTGTTTTTATTTGACTTTGTATTAACAACACACACACACACTCATATATGTATTTATACACACACATATTACTTAGGGTGTATATGTGTGTGTACATACCTAGTTAATGAATTTTAAAGCCTGTGTATAGAGTTAAATACTACATGAAAAAATCTCAAATTATTATAGTTACTTAGAGTTTTATCATTTAAGAAATATATTGAATAAAATACAGTAATTTTTTGTGGTTATTCAAAGTTTGGGCCCAAAAGTGTCCACCTATTTCTCACCAGTGTCCACCCATTTCTTTAAGATCTGAAGGAAAGTAGTCATTTGATTACGACCATTTTATTCTGAATGTTTATTTTGTGAGTATTGAAGCACTCCTTCTCCCTCTGGTATACTTATGCCATCTAAGTTTCTTCTTTTCTCCCTGTTCTCCTCCTCACATTGTCATTTGGCACCTTCCCAAAGAAAGCTCTCAGAATCAATCAGTTGGTGATTACCTGACTATTCTTGCTTAGTGAGCCTAAAGGACTAAGGGTGAGACTGTGAGAAATTTTACATAACTTATTGGAAACCATGTATATTCAGATATTGAATAATGGATGTTTTGAGAAATGTTATATGGTTTCTGAGAAGATATGCTTACAGATATAGAACTAGATTTTTCCCCCTGTATCCCTAATATTAATACAATGTTTAGAACACAGTGGGTGTATAATAAATGCTCATTTTCATTTGAAAGACAAATAGATAATTACATAAAACTGAATTATCTTAACTATTAAGAGGGATCCTCATATATTATTGAAATGCCTGGGAACTCTTATGAAAGTACTATTTATTTTGCATGTTTGATTCCATCAATGTCTGTATTTGCACAAATACCTGCAGCTCTTATGATCAATGGTAGCTATGCATCTTTGTATCTGAGGGCAGAATATGGCAACATATAAAATGTCTGTGCTAGTGCCAACTCCATTAAATCCAGTATTAGAAAATTGGTAGCCATAAAACACAGATTTTAAGCACTGCTCAATGCTCCAGCAGCATAAGTCCTATTGAAGTCAAGGGGAAAGCACATGGCTAACATCACATGCAACTTTTCTTAAAAAGTGCAACTCTTCTCCTAGAAACCAAAAACGGTGCAGAAATACAGATACATATTAATTAAAAACTGTCAGGGCACTAAGTCCAATCCTCCATGGGAACTTTTACCTTTGAAGATAGTTAAAAGTTTGTTTATATGAGACTCCTGTAAATGAAAAACAAAGAGCAAATAGAAGAATGAATCAGAAATAGATGATAGTGGAACAGTAAATAATGAAGGGAAATGTAGTCAGATTAAAAAAAAAAGTTTGATCGCTTAAAAGACTAATAAGTGACAAAGAGAGTTCAGTGAAGAAAATTGTAGAACAGTGATGACTTTGATGAGTTTTTATCTTACAACTGTGCTTGCATGATAAATTATTAGGAACAAAAAGAGAGCCAGAGTTTAAAGACAAAGTACGCATATCATTGATCTCCAGACAGAAAAACCACTGGCGCATCTCAACTCCAGGAAGAATGGTGACTTTGAAGGTATCTTTATGACAAAGAGTCTTAAATGTGAGCTAATACAGGAGTGAATCAGACATAAAGGAAAACAAAATCTTCGTGTATTAAAAAGTTCTAGTTGTCAAAGTAGGATGGAGAAGCTAGCTGGGGAAAATAATAATAGAACTCAGTCTCGTTGCTACTATTCTGAGTCTCCTTGCCAGAGGCATTGAAAGAGATCCTACCTCCTGGTGGTTGCCCTGAAGATGATAACTGAAAGCTAATCCTTCCAGACTCTCAGAGAAAAGAATGACAGGAAGGATTTAATGGAAATGATTACAATAGCTCCCATTTATGTAATAAGTTAACAAAGGATCTTCTGTCAAAAGGCCTTGGGAGGTAGGTGGCCAAATTATTATTCACTGGTTTATAAATGAGGAAATTAAGGATAAGGGAGGCAATTCATCCAAGGTCAAATACATAGGGGTCTCCCAACTTTTACTCACACATAAATCTTTCTAATATGACATGTAGCTTCTTATAAAACTACATGTTAAGAAGTAGAAGGAATCAGAAAGGTAAAAGAAGTCAGATGTCTTCAGCATTTCAATGAATTGAACACGATCACATAGAGAGTAAGTAGCAGAGATGACATTTAAGTCCACAGGAACCACTAAATTCAGAACCAGAGCTTCTCCATTTTCATACTATATTCTTCATCCCTGTAATCCCATAGTAAACTCGGAAAGTAGTATCATCTTTTACAGGTTTTCTGTGGAGCCCAAATGAGATGTTATGAAAAAGTATTCCATAAGCTTTTAAGGAGAGGTAGTAATGGTGGTACATATAATTCCTGAATGCAGGGAGCCCAAAACTGGGAGACTGCTTGTGCTCAGAATTTCTGAGTTATAGTTAGATTAGAGCCAATTGGACACCTGCAGAAATTCTGGCAGCAGTACTGTGAACCACCAGGAGGGGAATGTTGGAGGGTGACCCAAGTGGTATAAGGGGAGGTGAGTAGATTCAACTTGGGAATGGAGCAGCTTGAAGGCTCCATGCCAATCAGCAATTTGTTTGGGCTCTAGTGGCCACCACACTTCTAGCCTGGACAAGCTAGATAAACCCAGTCTCTCCATTCCCACTTCTCTCTTATATCCCCCAAACTTGTAGGTGCTATATAAGCATTATTGTAACCCAGGACAATAGATCTCTGGATCATGTTTCCCGCTCCCCCCTCAAACTGGAAGCCACAAGACCAAAATCTGTTATTCCAAACTCCCCCAAACGTCCCCTTCTAAAGACACAAAGCACTTACCCTTAATACAGTCTGACACATAGCAAGTGATTGTGGTTATTGTTTGGTTGTTTTCAGAAATGTCAAATTTTTTGCAACCCCATTTAGAGTTTTCTTGGCAAAGATACTGGAGTGGTTTGTAATTTCTTCACCAGTTCATTTTACGAAAGAGGAAATTTAGGTGAACAGGGTGAAGTGACTTGCCCATAGTAACACAAATAGTTACAACTAACACAACTTGTGTTACTTACTAACACTACTAGTAAGTGTCTAGTGAAATCAGGTCTTGCAGACTCTAGACCAGGCACTCTATCCACATCATTACTTAGCTGCCCTGCAGGTGATTAATAAATGTTTGTTGACTGACTAATCAATCTCCACCAAAGTGGATACTCTTATGCAAATGGGCTTAAGTCTTTGTATTACATTAATTTTGAGGATTAATATGATGATGATTGTGATCTTTATCGTGAGGGATAATTTGCAGTGAAGTTTCCCCATTCTGAAAAAAAAAAAAAAACAAATCTAGAGTGGCTTCAGCGTCCACTGGGCCCAAGTTTAGAGGTCACCTGACCTTGCAGGAATGTGGGACTTGGAGCAACAGAGACCCTCCCCAGTGCCACCTCAGCACAAGACATGCTAAATAAGGACAATAGTGCTTTCTCAAATGTACATTGAGTGATCTACTGTTTCCTTGTTCAGGTACTTGAGGTTGATTGCCCCGTTTAGATTGTACACCTAACTTCCAGCCAATGGAAGAAAATATGTCAGGAGTAGGGTGGGGCATTAGGGCTTTACATCTTTGCCATTTCCTTTTGTAAATTACTTCTCCTCCTTGACCATTTTTCAGGAGGGTGGCCCTTTCAAGAGATCTTAAATAAACCATTATTTTCTGCTTCCTACCTTGAGAAACCTCTGAGTATTATTTGGGTAAGGATTTCTGTTGCACACAGTTTTGGGGTACACATATTATTAGTACCCATAGTAATAGAAGCAGCAGCCTATATACAACCAGGGCAGCTAGATGGCTCAGTGTTGGGCCTGGAGTCAGAAAGATCTGAGTTCAAATCTGCCCTTAGACGCTTACTAATTGGGTGACCTTGGGCAAAATACTTAATCTCTGTTTGCCTTAATACACTGAAGAAAGAAATGGCAACTGCTCCAGTAACTCTGCCAAGAAAACCCCATGGACAGTTTGGTGCATGGGGTCATGAACACTTGGAGATAAATGAACAACAAAAATATGCAACTGGAAAGCTATGTTCTAAGAAAGAAAATATTAAAGATGTGAGTTTAATAAAAGATGAAAGCAAAATGCTGCCCAATTGAAAGGAACTCAAAAATAAAGAAAATGAGGAAATGAGAAGAAAACTTCAACTTTTATGGGCGGAAAACTCAAGAGAAAGAAGAGGCAATGGTGATTTTCTGAGAGATGGAATAGTGATGTAAATTTAGAGAAAATCCAAAAATACAGTCATTTAAATTTTGCTCTTTTTTTCATGGAGGTTAGATAAATGTATTAGGAAAAACAATGTTAATCCTCTGCATGCATTTTCTTAGCTTCTATTAAAAAAATGATTAGGTGCTTGATGTGCTTAACTTACCCAGGGGTATTGCTTACAAATGACTGTGCCAATATTTTAATGATACCAATCCTTGTGCCAATATTTTTATACCAGCTGCACTGGACTAATTATCTGGTTCTCTCAAATGTCTATTTTTGAAATAATTATGGCCTTTGAGCACATAATAGACAAGGATAGGATAGACAAGAGTACAGCAACTTCTGTCTGAGTTGGGAGCATAAAAAGTTGGCAGCTCTTGTTCATAGCCTCATTTTGAATAGCCTGCTGCCATCCCAACTACCTAAATTCTTCCTTTAGATACTATGTCTAGATGTCAGTGACAGATGCAGAGGATGTTAATTTCATTATAAGCATGTCTCAGTATTGTGCAGATCATTTTTTGCTCCACAATATAATTTAGTGGCATGGAATGATCTATCTATTAGTAAGCAACTTCTCTTAAGAAGAGTCTGTAGAGGGGCAGCTAGGTGATGCAGTGAATAGAGCACTGGCCCTGGAATCAGGAGGACCTGAGCTCAAATTCAACCTTAGACACTTGACACACTATGTGACCTTGGGTAAGTCACTTAAATTTAATTACCTTGCCTTCTCAAGACAAAACAAAACAAAATAAAATAAAATAAAAATAATAAAATTTTAGGGGCAGCTAGGTGGCACAGTGAATAGAGCACTGGCCCTAGAGGGGCCTGAGTTCAAATCCAGCCTCAGGCACTTAACATTTACTAGCTGTGTGACCTTGGGCAAGTAATTTAAGCCCAATTACCCTCCCTTCCCCTCTCCAAAAAAGTAAAACAAGCAAACAAACAAACAAGATACTGTAAAATATGTCTATCTTCCTGAGAGGAATATATTAAGCTGCATTAGGCATTCCACTCATTATTTTTGTTTATTGTAGAATATCATATATGGAAAAGACCATAGGGATTATCTAATCTAACTAGTATCTGAATAAGAATCTCTTTTATAAAATCTATCACAAAGAATTTGCCAGTATCTTCCTCAATAAATCCAGTGATTTAAAAACAAATGAACAAAGAGCCACTAACTCCCAGGACAGCCTAGCACTGAAGAAAGGACACATCTGATTGTTCAGGTTTTTTTTTTCCTTTATTCCAATCCAAAATCTTTCTCCCTGTAACATGCACCAATTGGTTGTAATTCTGCACTCTGAGACAAATAAAAATAAAATCTAGTTCTACTTCAACATGACAGGCCTTCAGATACCTAAAAAATAAATATGATGTGCTCTTCAAATCTTCTCTTTACAAGTTAAAATATCCCAGTCTTTTTAGTCCCTACATTTAACAGTTTCATGTCCCCTCCCCCATTCTTATTCTTCTACTTTGTTCACACTCTGGTTTTCAATGGTGTTCATAAGCCTCACATCATCCAGGACTAAACAGAATATTCCAGGACTGGTCTAATCCAAGTAGAGTACAACTGGACACTAGCCTCCTTTTTCTGGATACTGGGTCCCAAAGTTATTTAGTAGGGAAAAAAACATTGGGCTTTTCAGAAGATCTAGCTTTGGGCCCCACCTCTGTCATTTACTTGCCATGTGATCTTGTAAAGACTATTCAATTCTCCAGATCCCAACTTTCTCATTCAAAAAATGAAAGCCATGACTCAATGATTTCTATGATCCTTTTAACTCTAACTAAACATTCACATTCAACAAATGCGGCAGCTTCAAGGCAAGACCACTATCAGAATATTTTATGTCAACAGATTAGAGTGTCTCTCTATGCATGAATAGTTTGTTGCTAACTTGGAGAGAAAGCTGAGTCAACACATGGTTGGCAACAATGGAGCAGAAAAGGAGTGGCCAGCTTTTAGATAGTTGGTATACAGCAGAACATTTACTCATCTGGGACAGAACACTTACAAACATCACGATTGGAGTGATGAAAATGATGGGGAAATTCAGAAGCTGCTAAATGAAAAAGCAGAAGGCTGCAGGGTTTACAGTTTTTCTGGATCTAAGAAGGCAGCATTTGACTCCATCAATAGTAAAGGGCAAAGGAAATTTAGAGAGATGCAGGATTCTTGGTTTAGTATGAAGGCATATAAAATTCAGTTTTAAGTTCATAGTAACTATTAAAAGTGTTTTTCTAATGCCCTGAAGGCTATGAAGACAGAGAAAAATGATGCATCTTAACTACTAGAGGTTGATAGAGCCACTTAGAATCGTCCATAGCACTCCCAACAGACCATTGATACCAATGCTGAAGTCAATGACTTTATACCTTAGATTGAAGTCTATCCCTGGCTAACCAAACTTCCAACTGAAGAAGAGGTTTTGAATGTCATTAGGCTCCTCTCCTATGGCAAAGCTTCTGGTGCTTATTCTATTCCAGATGTGATTTACAAGGATTTGCAAGGGGTCCACTCTTTAATACTAAAGTTGACCAAAATCTTCCAGGTTATTTGGCAAGAGGAGGCTAATCCTCAGGTGTTCAAGGATACTTCTACTGTTCATTCCTGTAAAGGTAAAGGAAATGGGTTGTCCTGTGACAATCACAGTGGAGTCTCTCTGTTAGTCATTGCCAGCAAGATTCTGGACAGGGTTCTTCTTAATAGTCTAATCCTCTACCTGGAAGATGGTGATCTACCCAAAAGCCAGTATGGCTTCAGAAAGGGAACAGTAATGGTCAAAATGATGATTGCTGCCTGAGAACTCCTGGAAAAACGCCAGGAACAGAAGAGAGGTCTATACACAATGTTTACTGATCTGACCAAGGCCTTTGATACTGTCAGTTGTGAGGGCATGTGGAAGATTATGGCAAAATCTGTTTACCCAGAGAAGTTTATGTTTCATGTGAGTTTCATGTTGGATGGTTGAACAAGATCTGAATAATGGACAATGCTTTCGCACATTCCTAGTCACCAATGGACTTAATCAGAGCTATGTGCTTGCTCCTAAGCATTATGTTTTCAGTGATGTTGCTGAACACCTTCTATGAGGATGAAAAAGGCATCACAGTCAGAGACTGCACTGAAAGCAAATTATTTACCTTGAAAAGGCTACAAGTTGAGACTAAAGTGGAGGAAGAATTGGTGAGTGACTTTGTTCACTGAAGATTGAGCACTCAAAATTAGCTCTGAGGTTGAGATGCAATAGAGTATAGATTGATCCTCTACTGCTTCTGCTAATGTTTGACTGGCAGTCAACATCAAGAAAACAGAGATTCTTCACCACCCAACACCATGGCATTCATATGTGGTTTTATAGTAAACGGAGAAATTCTGAATGTTGTGAATAAATTCACTTACCTTGGCATTATACTTTCCAGGGATGTCCACATATATTATAAGGTTGCTACATGCGTTGACAGAGCCAACTTAATCTTTGGGAGGCTCCAAAGAAAAATGGGTCAAAGAAAAGGTATTAGACTAAATACCAAGTTGAAGGTCTATAGAAACATTGTGTTGACTTCATTGCAGTATGACTATGAAATCTGGTCAGTGTCCTATCAGGAAACTAAGTCTTTTCCATTTGAATTGTCTTAGAAAGATTCTGAAGATCACCTGGCAAGATAAGGTACTGGATACTGAGGTCCTTACTTAAGCTGAACTGCCTTCAACTGCATTCAAACTCTTGTACAGAGTGCAGCTCTGATGGCTGTAATGCCATGCATGAGCAGCTTTCCAGAAGAATGCTCCTGTGAATAGCTTTTAAAATTCTGATTATACAGTATAGTGAGCACCCTATTTATTCCATAAGCTTATCCATATTTATCCTGTATTCCTTATTCCATATTTATTCCTTATTCCATATTATTCCTTATTCCATATTTATTCCTTAAGCTTATCACAGAAAATCACAATATAATATTCACAACAGCTTAGCATTAAAATGACCACATAGTTTCCACCATACTGGCCACAAAGTTTTGAAAACAGAACAATCATCTTCAAGTACAATAGTCAAAGTCTTCCACTCATGGGGCAACTAAGTTAACTCAATCAGTCACTTATTCAGCAATCAATTACAAAGTATCACTAAGTACTATCACTAAGTACAGTTAGAAAATATACAGAACCCTGCACCCCTAGGTCACTAGTAAATTGCAATTTCATTACTACTCAGTATCCACAAAGATGTCTTTTCATCTTGACTTGGGAACGGTTCTCAGATTCCCTCCCAGATTCTACATGGATTCACCAGACTGTCACCTGGGTTCAATGGCAGACAGATCCCATTTACTTGTCCAGCTCTCTGGGTAGGTCCTGCTCCACACTGAAGTTCATAGGGTCCAGTCCATCTCAAATCATTCACAATTTCTGCTCCCAGGAATTCAAGGCTTAACCAAACCACAAAGTCCCTGCATCCTGATCATGCTTCCTCAGTCTTCTGCAGCTCATTCAAAAAATCAGAATCACCTTATCAAGCCTGGGGGTAGGGGACTCCTGGGCTCCCGGGCTCCTCTTCAGCCTCCTCCTGGCAACTGCTGCTGCCTCCATGATGTTCCAAGAAATTCTTACTGTGCCTCTCTGGGGCTTTTCTTATGTACACACAATATTAGCTACTTCCTGTTTCAGCCAACCCCTCCCTGTCATGTCAGGAACAGGGGTTCATTCCTTCTGTTTCTTTCACAGAGGTTTGATTAGTTACTAAGTGCCAAGTACCTACTTACTTGCCAGTACAAAAAGGGGTCTTCAAATTACCATTACAATGGCCTGGCCACATTGTTTGATGCCAACCATTCATTTGCCTTAAAGGCTATTTTGCAGATAACTCACCCAAGGTATTACTCACACGGAGGTTCACAAGAAGTGATGCAAAGACACTCCCAAGGTTGCTCTGAAGAACTTTAGAATCTATTGTAAGACATTGAAGGCACTGGCATAGGACTGCCTGCCCAGCATGGCATGACTGCATCAGAGAAAATGCTTTATTCTATGAGCAAAGCAGAACTGCAAGAGCTCAAAAGAAACTTGAAATGTGCAAATTTGGAGACATTTCCACTATAAATATTCCTATGAACTCTTTGTGCCTGACCTATGGTAGAGCCTTACAAGCTCATACTGGTCTGATCAGACACAGTTAGAATGCCATCCCTTGACTCCAACACAGTGATGTTCTTCCTCTTGGTACTCTTTAAACATGAAGGACAACGACCAATATCTATCCCTAATCAATGTCGGCCTTCTTTGTAGTTTAAGGAAAATTCAGTTTACTGGATATGTTTGAGTAAGAAAAGAGCATATTTTCTTTCCCTTTCTAACACTTAGAAACATTTCTGGCTGATTAATACTACTTTTAGAAAGCTGTGAAAAAAATAATAATAATAAAAAGGCTGTGAGTCTTGTACATTAAATCTTTAGAATTCTCTCAGGAACTTCTTCCCATCTATTTTTCCCAAATTGCTCTTTATCTAAAACAGTGTAGAGGAATATTAGGGGGTGGCGGTGGGAGTGCAGAGTAGTTAAGTATTTAGTCTGACTTCTTATAGTCAGCATATTTTTATGATAAGGACAATTTTGTAGACAGGAAATTTCTCTTCCACAAAACTGATCTTCAAGTATTTGAATGGTCTACTTAAGCCTTTTCTCTTTTAATCTAAACAGTCCTATTTGTTTTAAGACATTTACAGATATTTTAATTCCATCTTATGTTGAGTGGTAATATCCTAAGGTTTTCTTTCCACCTCTTTCAAATTATTTCCACAAAGATTTAATAAGTTCCAATTGCATGCCAACCATGTGATAGGCACTGGGACAAATGTGAGAGTTAAATAAGATCTTATTCCTGTCCTCATACAGCTCCTAATCAAATACAAGAGATAAAAAATCCTGCAAAATATAAGATGATAAAACTTTATGAAAAGGCTAAGGGATCTGAGTTGTCTGATGAAAGATATTTTGACCAAATATCAATTGCAACTATAATAATAAGCATTTGCTGCAACTTAATTTGTAACTAATAATTTTCAGGATTTAGATGTCATACTCAAGAATCAATGTAAGTTTCCAAAAATAGCATCTATTTGGGGGCAGCTAAGTGGTGTAGTGAATAAAGCACTAGCCCTGGAGTCACGAGGACCTGAGTTCAAATCTGGCCTCAAACACTTTACATAAAAAAACTAGCCATGTGACCTTGGGCGATTCTCTTAGTCCCAATTGCCCTCCAAAAGGCAAAAAAAAAAAAAAAAATAGCATCTAGTTGTACAAATTGAAAAAGTAACACCATTGGATTCTAATAGTAGAAATCTTGTTGGTGTATATTTTACTTAAGATATGAATGCATACAGACATAAATGAGTAATTCAGTGATTACTTCAGTTAATTAAGTTTAGCATTTACTCTCCAGAAGCCCATGTTGAGTTTTCACCTACAATAGTAGGTAAGAATATTTGCAAAATGTATCTCAAAAAGTAATAACTCATTGGTCAAATTATAATCTTGTAAATTTTGATGAGAGCAATGAATAATAGGTTATTAGCCATATGATGGAAGATAAGATGGTAAACTGGATAAAACTAGTGCTAAAAACTATAAATGAGGCCAATGATAGTTCAAGGAAAAGTGACATTTTTAGGCAGAATTTTTGAGTGCATTCTTTCCACAAATTTATGAAATGTACTTTCTCTTCAAGCAATAATGTTTTAAATTCTTGCTTTCTAACTGTCCATAGCCATAACTGATAGCTACAGTAAACCTGATTGATCAGTTCTTCAGAGAACCTCATTTTAAGCAGATTTCAGAATGGCCATGTTCACTCCATTCCTATTCAGGGCTCACTTAAGATTTTCCAAATTTCTTCCTCACTTTGTCCCCGTCTTCTTTCTTCACTATGACCTGACATACTTCTCACCCTGGAAGTTCCCTTTACACTGAAAATTTCCTTTGCTTATTTATTCCTCTTTGAACTTCTAAAGAAAGAATACAGAATATCAATTGAGATGAATGAAAAGTCTGAAGGGTAGAGTTTCTGTGTAATTAGTAATCAATATATTAATTAGTCTAGAAAGTAATAAAATACCTTACATTATGTGTCATAGGTCCTTAATGATCTTTGATGAAGTGGCAGGGTTTTGAGGCGGAAAAGTTGCTGATTTTAGTGTCAAATAACCTCTATTAGTGCGTCTGCTATATGCTATCTGTGTCACCTTGGATGAGTCATTTAACTCTTCTTGCCCTTGTTTTTCTCATTAGTAAAATAAGTTCAATGGACTATATGATTTGTAAGGCCTTTTTTAGTTCTAAATCTATGAATTCTCTCAGATGCCAGGAAAATCAGGGATTTGTAATTTGCCGTCAATGTCAGAATGGTTTTGGGATGGCTAACCTTGCTCAGGGCTACAGTTTTCTTAATGTTTTATATCAGCGTTGTCAAAGTCAAATAGAAAGTGGGGGCACGAATCCATACAGAAGTAGCACTGCTGGCTACTTATTGATTTACTCTTCAAAAGTACAATTATCTATATATTTTTTTTGTATTTACATTTGTTTTGTTAAATATTTCCTTTTACATTTTAATCTGGTTCAGGCTGCACTAGTTGGGCAGGGGCATATTGGATAGGTCTGAGCTATATTATTGGCAAAAAACAAATACAGTGTGAGAGAGGGAAGTCTAGCCTATCTAGTATTTCAGAAAAATCTAGTCCATTGAGCTATTGTCCTATTAGCAGAACTTGTCAAATGGGCCCAATTCCACCAATTGGAATTAGTTATCTCGTGACTTATGGTCAACAAGCATTGAAGGAAAAATAAGGTTATCTGATATAACATCAAACTGTACCAAAAAATGGCAAGTTAAAATCTTACTTCTCTTGATTTGAATGTTGGCACTAGGCTTCAGAAGAAGTTGTGGCAGTTTTAAATTTCTTATACACTACTCTAGTTACTCACAAATGACTTTCATTCCTCATACATGCTACTTACGTCACAAAGAGAAAAAAATGTATCAGAGCATTGTCTTGCAATTTAGTAGTCCTGAGTTCTAATTTTAAAAGTCATTTGACCTACTATTTCCTTTTCTCCGTAAAGGTATTTGCTACCTGCTTCACAGGGGAAAAATGAGTGTAAATTCCCTTTTAAACATAAAGTGCTCAATTATAGGCATTTTTGTCTTTATTCCAGGCAGTGGATTCCAAAGCCTACTGGGCCTTTTGAATTTCTTTTTCTGCTCCATTGCTTCATGTTAATAGAGAAAGTAGTTTTTCACTTGTTTGGTCTGAATAACAGGGTTATCTATAATCAACTCTTTGAAGCATTCTTATTCTAATCTACTTCTGCATAAGACATATGTAATATTTCATACAAGGAGAAAATAACACAAAGGCAAGCTATCTACTTCTTTAAAGTCAAAATGGAACATTATATAAAACATAATCAAGCTGGGTTTCAAATCTTCCCCAGAGGAAGAACACATAGATGAAAGGGTCCAGTGCAGACCAATGCAGTCTATAATGTCTATGCAGTCTATAATAATAATACCAAGCTCCTTTTCTGTGTTTCATTACTGTGTTTCTTTGGTATATGCTTTAACAATTAACTCTCATCACTACTGATTATCTTTTCAGAAAAGTAGACTAGGAGGTATTAATGCTACTGTACATTAAAGTATCAGTCAATGCCTAGGTGACTTGTTCAAAAGAGAAGTAGGCAGAAATCTGGCTGTTCATATTTTATTTCCCTCTTTTGGGGTTTCTTCACTGATATAGACTGTATAAGAAAAAAAAAAGGTTAATTTCTCTTTTAAGTTCACACATAAATTCCTTCCAATTTTAAATTCCCCACAGAAACATTTCTTCTAAAGGCAACTAGTGTCAGAACAGAGGAGATGCCTTTAAACCATACCAATTCAAAGCAATAAGATTTATTTTGTAGTCTCTACTAATTAGTGTAGCTTTGCGGAACTGTTTTTGGTTGACAAAACTTTCTTTTTTCAGTTTGAACCCTCAGTTTTATGTTTCTGTTTAAGGGAAAATGGTGGAAATAAATAAGTTATATTAGCTTTGGGGTATTTGCTGTGAATATACTGTTAGTCCTTTTTCCTAAAGCAGAACCTTTCAATTTCCCTTGAAAATTCACTTTGCTTTATATGACTGGACAATATTTAATAAAGAAATGGAAATCAGGTGATTAGTTCAAGGTCTGACTTAGGCCCTCATTACCCTTTTTCACCTTAGATAATTTAATAGTTTTCTTATTGGACTTCCTGCCTCAAGTCTTTTCCCACTCAAATCCATCTACTCAGATCTGCCAAAGTGATTTCACTAAAGCACAGATCTGAATTTGTTACTCCCCTATTCAGGAACCTTGAGCAGCTCCATGTTATCTCTAGGATCAGACATAAAATCCTCTGCCTAGTATTTACTGCCTTTGTCAATCTTGTCCCAACCTGCTTTCCAGTCTCACTACACCTGACTCCCTTTCACAAAAAACATGGTCCAGGCAAATTTGCCTCCTAGATTTTCTTCATAAGTAGCACACAATCACCCACTTCTTTTTCTTTGCTTTGACTGCCTCTCTTATTTTAGAATGTACTTACTCCTTCAGTTATGATTATCAAAATCCATGTTTTTTTGTGGAGGCTGGTTCGAGGACCATCTTACTAGAAAAGGTATTGTCTTACCTCCTAAAAGTATTATTCTGCATCTATTTTTCACACCCTTAAAGGACTATCCCTGCAGACCTACCCCTCTTCTTGCAGACCTCCATCTGCACCCACTCCTCTTGGCTCCTCAGAGTGATTTTATTCTAGGACCCCTGGTTTGGTCCTTGTCAGCTGCCTTTTGGAGTCTGAGCCCAAGAATGGGCACAGGATCCTGCAGACCATACAGTAGTTGAAATTGAAAAAAAAATTGAAAAAAAATCATGAATTTGAGAGAGCTGTCTGTATATACTTATTCTTTTGTCTCCTGAGGGTAGTTGTAAGTCCTAGAGTACAAGTGCTATTTTAATTTTGTATTTGGATCCTTAGTCTTTATTTTTTTGGTCTTCATTAATTTGTTTACTTTTAGTTTATAAGAATCATTTGCACAATTCTTTGTTTCAATTTTTCTCTCCCTCTCCCCCAACCCATGGTGGCATACAATCAAATATAGTGTCTGCAAATACTTTCACAAAGGACATTAGTCAGGTTGTAAAGAAGGATTGTATCAGATGGAATGAACAGTGGGAAAGAGGAAGCAAAACCAAATAAGAAAAAGGAAAAGAGCAGGTACTTTGCTTCAATCTGGATTCAAACTCAGTTCTTTCTTTGGATGTAGAAATGTCTCTCCATCATGAGACTTTTGGGGTTTGACTTAAAACCCTGAATTGCTGGACAGAGTCCAGTCTATCAAAGTTGGTTGTCACACATACCTTGTGTCTGTAATTGTGTACAGATTTCTCCTGGCTCTACTCTTCTCACTCAGCATCAGTCTGTATAAGCCTCTCCAGGTAAATATGAAGTCCATCTGTTCCTCGTTTCTTATAGCACAATAGTATTCCATTTCATGCATATACTACAGCTTGTTCAGTCACTCCCCAATTGATGGACACCTCCTTAATTTTCAATTCTTTGCTTCCACCAAAAGAGCTGCTATAAATATTTTTGTACATATGGGTCTTCCTCCCACTTTTATGATCTCTTTGGGATACAACCCTAGAAGTGGTATTGCTGGATCAACAGGTATGAAATTATGTATAGCCCTTTGGGCATAATTCCAAATTGCTCTCCAGAATGGTTGGATCCATTCACAAACCCACCAGCAATGCATTAGTGTTCCAATTTGCCCACATCCTCTCCAGCATGTGTCATTTTCCTGTTTTCTCATCTTAGCCAATCTGACTAGTGAGATGTGGTACCTCAGAGTTGTTGTTGTTTTTTTTTTATTTCAGGTTACAAAAGGGTATTGTATTAGATGGAATGAAAAATGGTGAAGAGGAAATAAAACCAAACAATGAAAAGAAAAAGATCAAGTTGTTTGCTTCCATCAGGATTCAAACTCATTCTTTCTAGTTATTTCTCTGGATGTAGCCATCTCTTTCCTTCATGAGTCTTTTGAGATTGACTTATATCACTGCATTACAGAGAAGAGTCCAGTTGGTCATAGTTGGTCATCATACATATGTTGTGTCTGTGATTGTATACAAATTTCTCCTGGTTCTACTCTTCTCATTCAGCATCAGTTTGTATAAGCCTATCCAGGTAAATATGAAGTCCGTCTGCTCCTCGTTTCTTATAGCACAATAGTATTCCATTACATGTCTATACCACAATTTGTTTAGCCATTCCCCAATTGATGGGCACCCCTTTAATTTCCAATTCTTTGCAACCACGAAAAGAGCTGCTATAAATATTTTTGTACATATGGGTCTTCTTCCCACTTCTATGATCTCTTTAGAATATAATCCCAAAAGGGGTATTGCTGGGTCAAAGGGTATGAAATTATTTATAGCCCTTTGGGCATAATTCCAGATTGCTCTCCAGAATGGTTGGATCAGTCCACAACTCCACCAGCAATGCATAAATGTTCCAATTTGCCCACATCTTCTCTAGCATTTGTTATTTTCCTGTTTTGTCATTTTAGCCAATCTGACTGGAGATATGTAGTATCTCAGAGTTGTTTTGATTTGTATTTCTTTAATCAATAGTGATTTAGAGCATTTTTTTCATATGCTTATAGATATCTTTAATTTCTTTCTCTGAAAACTGCCTGTTCATATCCTTTGACCATTTATCAATTAGAGAATGACTTGTATTCTTATAGATTGACTCAATTCTCTGCATATTTTAGACATGAGTGCTTTATCAGAAACATAGGTTTTAAAAAATTCTTTCGCAATTTTCCAATCCCCTCCTAATGCTGGTTATATTGGCTTTGTTTGTACAGAAGCTTTTCAATTTAATGTAATCAAAATGATCGATTTTGCATTTTTAATGCTCTCTAATTCTTGTTTGGTCCTAAAGTCTTTCCCTTTCCACAGATCTGACAGGTAAGCTATTCCTTGCTTTTCCAGACTGCTTACAGTACCAGCCTTTATACCTAGATCATGCACCCATTTAGATTTGATTTTGGTACATAGTTTTAGATAATGATCTATTCCCAGTTTTTGCCTTACTATATTCCAGTTTTCCCAGCAGATTTTGTGAAATAGTGCGTTCTTATCCTAAAAACTGTGGTCTTTGGGTTTATGAAACAATAGTTTACTATATTTATTGATTGCTGAATCTTGTGCACCCAATCTATTCTGTTGATCCACTACTGTATTCTTCCATCAGTACCAAGTAGTTTTGATGACTGCTGCTTTATAATACAGATTAAAATCTGGTAAAGCTAGTCCACCTTCCTTAGCATTTCTTTTCATTAATTCCCTTGATATTCTGGACCATTTGTTCTTCCAAATAAATTTTGTTACTATTTTTTCTAGCTTTATAAAGTAGTTTTTTCTTTTTTTTTGGTAAATTGTATGGCACTAAATTTAGTATAGTTGTGTAAAATTGTCATTTTTATTATATTAGCTCAACCCAGCCACAAGCAATTGATATTTTTGCAATTAGTTAGATCTGACTTTATTTGTGTGAGAAGTGTTTTGTAGTTGTGATGATATAGGTCCTGGGTTTGTTTTGGCAGGTAGATTCCCAAATATTTTATAATGTCTACAGTAACTTCAAATGGGATTTCTCTTTTTATCTCTTGATGTTGAATTTCATTAGAGACATACAGGAATGCCGAGGATTTATGTGGGTTTATTTTATATCCTGCAAATTTGCCAAATTTATTTATTGTCTCGAGTAGTTGTTTCTTGATTCTCTAGGATTCTCTAATTATATCATCATATCATCTGCAAAGAGTGATAGCTTGGTCTCTTCTTTGCCTAATTTGATTCCTTAGTCTTTATAGTACAGTGAGTGGCATATAAAAATGTACTTAGTAAATACTTATTGATGTATTGGAACAAAGGGTGTCTGTGTGTCTGTGTTTTAATCTCATCAAATATTTTCAGTAATTCTAGTAATACGTTATTACTTCATTTTGTACACCCCTTTCTCCAGTTCAAATAATGCCCACTTCTATGATTGGATGGATTTTTTTAAAATTAGTTTGGGGGGTCAGAAGAAAAATGAATGATTGATGATTAATAAATTTTAACTTAGTTTAGTAAGGATGGTTCTCAGCCTATATGTAATCACAGCCCTTTAAGCTTGGTGGAATTTGACAGAATTTATATTTTACTGGCATAGATTTTTAATAACATTAAGTCAACTTTCAAGTAAAGGTAAGATATAGGCAAATAACTTTAATGGAGTGGAATACTGTGACAAAACATCGTCTAAATGCCCCTATTTCTGTCATGGGCAACACCATTTTGTCCAGTCCTCTACATTTATGACACAGGAGTCATACTCACTTCTCACTCTCCCTCATTTCCCATTAACAACAACAACTTTATATAATTTCTATCATGTACCATCTATTGTTCTAAACACTTTACAGTTATTCTATCATTTAATTCTCCCCAAAACACTGAGAGGTAGGTATCAAAACTTGTCATTTCTGCATCCATAATATTTCTGACATTTCACACCTTCTTTCTACATTCACAAGTACTATCCTAGTTTAGGTCCTCATTACCCTTTACTTAAGCACACATGACTCTTCTACTCAACCAAATCCAATGTCTCCCCATTGCCTGAAGGTTAAAATTAAAGTTCCTCTATTAGGTGTTTCATGATATAAGTCCAATCTATATTCCCATCCTTGTTGGATATTACTTCCTCACCTGTACTCAGTGCTATAGCCAAACTGAACTTTCCTACCATTTCATCCATGTAACAATCCATTTTCTGTCTCTAGCCTTTTGCATTTTCTGAAATGCATTCCTTATTCACCTCTGTCTTACAGAATCCCAACTATTTCATTCAAACAAAGTTCAAGCATCATTTTCTACATGAAATCTTTCCTGATTCCCCCAACTGCTACTGTTCTGCCTCTCAAACAAACTTATATTTATCTACTTCACACAATCTGTCACTGGAGCAATAAAGTTTTTTATTTCAAACATTAAATTCAACTCTTTTAAAGTCTATTTTAAAGTAAAAGTAGTTACCAAGGTACTAAATCTAAATAATACATTCAAAAATGGACTGTCTTTATGTGTATTGGTTACGTACATACAAGTGTATAGTCCTAGGGAGGGAATAAGAGAATTGTATAACATTCAGGTACCAACCAATGTGCTTTGCATATCTTATGCAAATGTGTATCTGTTTGTATTTATATAACAGCTTCTTAAACCATTTTTACTAATCCTTCAATTCTTTGATGAGACTATTATTTTATACTTTATATTGTCTTTTAATTCTTTGGGGGATCACATGGCTGCTTATTAGGAGAATACTGATAAATTATAAATGAAAACACAAATAAAAAATTTCAACAACTTTAAACAGTGTTTTTTTAACCAAATATTAATGTTTGCTAATAAACAAGAAGTTTCATGTTTGGACCCTAACAAAAAAAAAATAATCCATCTTCTAATTATACAGCATAATTTATTATGACTGCACATTGTATAAGTGGAAATATATGGACTCTTGTTTATACCAAACGAAATGTAGACAAACAGAGGTCTTGAAATAATTGACTAATGATCAATATTGTTGTATTACTCCAACAGCATTTGCTTATATAATGCACTTTTAATCTGTGTTAATTAACTTTCCTGTCCATTTTCTCTAATGACTTAGTTTTGGTTAATATCTGTTCTTTCCAACTCAGCTATCAGTTTATGTCAAAAAAAAAAAGGAACAAACAGAAACTATCTATAATAATTTTTATTTAAAATAACACAACAAGAAAGCTTAAATTCCATTCTCTCATCCCTATCTTTAAACAATGCTATACTGTAACATAAAATATATTTAAATAAATTTCGCTTTTGTTTTGGACTGTGTGATTTCATAGGTTCCTGTGAAGGATTGTAGATCAAAAGCATGAAAGGACCTCAGGGAGCTCTTAGTCCAACATGCTCCCTTTACAAAAGGGTAAAATGTGTCCCATGGAGGTAAAATGACTTGTTCATACTCACCACAGGTAGCAATCATTAGAGGTGGTATTTGAAGCGAAGTCCAATGCCTCCACAGTCAGTCCTTTTTTTTCCCATGTGCTTCAACCTTCATAAATAATAATAAAGGCCCTATGGACTTTTTTTCATCCATTAATTTTACCAGAGATCCAAAGGTATAGTTCTGACTAAGAAATATGCAAATTACTTATCATAGCAGTATATGACATTAATAACTAAGCCTTTATTTTATTTCATTCAATCTATCAGTAATACATTTATGAAACCTTACTCTTTGCCAGGCCCTACAATAAATTCTGGGACTTCAAAGACCAATAAAGTTCTATTTTTTCTTCATTCATTTTTTTTTTGCTTTTTGGAGGGCAATTGGGGTTAAGTAACTTGCCCAAGGTCACATGGCTAGGTTTTTGTTTGTGTGTGCGTTAACTGTCTGAGGTCGGATCCAAACTCAGGTCCTTCTGACTCCAGGGCTGACGCTCTACTCACTCCACCACCTAGCCACCCTCTTCATTCATTTCTTACCTATATTTTGGATCTCCCTTGTCAGCAATACAGAGAAGTCATTTAGTAATTTAAAAAAATACATCCATAGAAAAGGACATTACAGACACAATAAGTTTCCCCACCTGGGTGGGATCTGGACAAGATGGAGGAAAAAAACCAAAAACAATCCAATCTCCTTGTCAGCAATGTCCTTCAATCACTGGCTTGGCCCAATGCAGAATAGGATTTCAGAGAAGGAAACATCTTGTTTCTCTTCAATATTAACAATTAGTTGTTTAATAATGATTTTCCTCAGTACCTATGTCCCATATTGGAAGAGGTAGTAATCTTCCTTATCTACCACTTATACTGCCAGAGAAAAGTTCATGGTAGGATGTAGTGAGGAGTAGGTTTCTAATGGTCCTGGGGTCAAGGAGGAAAAGGTATTGGCTATAACAATATGTGGTTCTTTATTCAGTCCTTGATTTCTTTTTTTTTTTTTTTTTTTAAGCAATTGGGGTTAAGTAACTTGCTCAAGGTTACACGGCTAGTCATTATTTATGCGTGGGTGCTCATTTTCTGAGGCCGGATCTGATCTCGGGTCATCCAAACTCCGAGGCCGGAGCTCTTACTCACTGCGCCACCTAGCCGCCCCTTTAGGGCAATTGGGGTTAAGTAACTTGCCCAAGGTTACACGGCTAGGTTTTTGTTTGTGCGGATTAAGTGTCGGAGGCCGGCTCCGAACTCAGGTCCTTCTGATTCCAGGGCCGGCGCTCTACTCACTGCGCCACCTAGCCGCCCCCAGTCCTTGATTTCTAATATTAAAAACGAGACAAAACAAAACATGTGATAGAGGTATATCTACTTTATCTGTAGTCACAACCTTAGGTGGTAACTCATGTTATTTTTGTTTGTTTGTTTGTTTTGTTTTTTGCTTTTTAGAGGGCAATTGCGGTTAAGTGACCTGCCTAAGTTCACACAGCTATTAAGTGTGTCAAGTGTCAGAGGCTGGATTTGAACTCAGGTCCTCCTAACTCCAGGGCCAGTGCTCTATTCATTGCTTCACCTAGCTGCCCCACAACTCATGTTTCTTTTGAGAAAAGCAGCATAAATGAGAAGAAAAGTGCCACCATGATAAACAAACTAAAAGTCAACACAACATAGGTTTTGGGTAGAAAATGAAACAAGCAAGCTTTATTGAAGGGACATACTGACAACATGAATGTGATGATCAAACTGGGTATTCTAGGGCCACCCTCTAAGATACTGGATGGAGTTAGGTTCCCAACAGATGAAGTGGGATTGGTTTTTATAGGATTCTTATCTAGAAATGATGTATTTTGTGTCAAAAGAATCAAGTAACCTGGACCTGGGGACTGAAGATAGTGGAGAGAAAACCTCCTGGGAAATTGATGGCTAATTTAATTTAAATCATTATTTCTTGTCTTACTATATCTTACTATATCAGTTTGGCAAGTTGAGCAGGATGCTATATTCCTTAGAAATGTGCAATGAATCATTATCATCATTCCGTCTAAATTATAAATTGCAAATCAAGTGCACTGATATTCATTAGTAGAACTTTTAGCATTGGAATTTCACAATAAAATAATAACATTGGGTCAAACACACATATGCAAATATTTCTATGTAAATGGTTTTACAAAATTAATTTTATCCCTCTCACAAAGAATAGGTGGTTTCACTCAAATTGTTATTACTATTACTATTATTATTATTATTTTGCATTCACTTAGTATTTTTAAAAATATTTTCTTGATACATTCCTAAACTTTGCTAAAAATAAGTGAAGGATCAGTTAAAGTATACATAGTATTTTCATTTGTAATATCTAGGTAAATGAGATGGAAAGAATTTGAGTATTTTGGCTTATCCTTTCACACTGCATTGATTAAGAAACCACCATGTTTCTCTTTTATGTTTTGGACACATGTGTATTAGAATTTCCCCAAGTAGGAAAAAAATTTCAGTTGGCCTATTAATAAAGTTGGCTATTTAAAAAGAAAAATACAATTAGCTTTTCTTGTTTTGAAGGTTTTATTCCCTCAGGTAAGTCCAAAATATAATTTGCAAATTGAAAAGAATTGCCTCAGTGTGTTCAACTCTAAAATCTTTCAAACCAAGTACCCATTTTATTTAATATTATATTAACAAGTTTATTCAACAAAAATGTATTGAACACCTATGATGTACTTGATATTTTTTAGCTACTAAAGGCTCTCAGTTACCAGATAATCCTTAAAAGTTCTACAAACAGTATGGGACTATGCTGACTCTATAAAAATATGTACACCTTGTAATAAATTGCCCCTTACAAAAATCAATATGTTTTCATTGATCCCTAAAACACATTGAATTTTTATTTTGGAGAGGAGTGCAGAAAATTCTATAATGATGAATATGCAAAGAGGGACCATGTAAGAATGGAGGTTCAAGAAAGCCAGTTTTATCAGGCAATTAGGTGGCACAGTGAATAGAGCACCAGCCCTGGAGTCAGGAGGACCTGAGTTTAAATCCAGACACAGAAAATGAACACTAAACTAGATGTGTGATCTTGGAGAAATCACTTATCACCAATTGCCTTTCCTTACCCCCTCCAAAAATAAAAAGCAACTTATGCTGTCAAGATGGCAGCATGAGAAAGGAATTCTCTGAAGCCCTACTGAATTTCTCTCCAAGTAACTAGAAAACTGTCTCTGAATTGATCTAGACCCTGGGAAACTGTTTACCCATTTTATACTTTAACACTACTCTTATTATATAATATGGTTTAAGATCAGATAGTACTGAATCTAGTTTCTTCACATCTTTTTTTCCCCTAGTCTCCTGGAAATCCCTAATCCTCTGTTCTCTCAAATGAACCTTGTTATTGTTTTTATTTCTGATACAGTAATTTTTTTTTAGTAATCTAATTGGGATTATAATACATATATTGAATAGTTAGGTAAAATTGTCACTTTTTATTCTACTACCTCTACCTATCCATGCACAATAAATACTGATTCAATTATTTAGATTTTGCATTGTTTGTATAAAAGGTATTTTGTGTTTATATTTCTATACTCCCTGCATATTTTTTGGAGGTACACTCTCATTTTTTATACTATTTTTTTAATACGGACTAATACTATTATTGATGGTGGATGCATAGTTTCCCTATTTTTCTCGTGATTAAACCTAATTTTAGCTTTAAATTCTGTCTGAGATTATGATTGCTATTCCTGATTTTTTTTCCTTTTATTTTTATTTTTTTATTGTCGACTTTCAGATCCATTTCCTTCTTCCCTTGTCACCCATTCCCTCTGGGGAGATAAGTAATTCAGTATATGTTGTACATGTCTAGCTATGCAAAACATTATCATAGTAGATATATTGTACAAGGCTGTTTACAATTCCCTCCCACTCATCCCACCCCCCACCTGGTCCATTCCCCATATGATCCTGTCCATCTTCTATAGTGGGGACTTCCAACCACCACTCCACCCAAGGATACCCTCTCATCCATCTTCCTTCCTCTCATCCCCCTTCCCCCTATTCTGTTGCAGGTTGAGATATCCCATTTAGCATGTATGTCATTCTCTACCTGAACCAAATTCAATGAGAATGTGGTTTTGCCTTTTTGCCTTCCTATTCTTCCCCCCCTTACAACCACTTCCCCTTGCTTCTTCTAAATAAGATAGTTTATCCTATACCCTACCCTGTCTTTCCCCATCTCCTCTTGCCACTTTCCTCTCTCACCTCATAATTTCATCCCTTGAGTATTCTCCCTTCCCAACAAATTCAACCTATGCCCTCTATCCATATATAACTGTAATCATCTACACACACGTTCACATATGTACTCATATGACCACACACCCTTCTTCCATTATTTTCATAGTGAGAAAGATATCATCAGTCACCATAATTGCTTTTCCATATAGGAATGTAAATAGTTCAACTTTGATAAGTTCCTTTTGATTTCTTTTCCCTGATTACCTTCTCAGGCATCTCTTCCTTCTTGTGTCTGGATGTCAATTTTTCTATTCAATTCTGGTTTTTTCCTCAGGAATGCTTGAAAGTCCTCTATTCCACTGAATGACCATAGTTCCCCCTGAAACAAAACACTCAGTTTTGCTGGGTAGGTGACCCTTGGGTTCATTCCCAGTTCTTTTGCCCTCTGGACATGCCCTTCGATCCCTCAGTGTAGAAGCTGCCAGGTCGTGGGCTATTCTGATTGTGTTTCCACAATATTGAAATTGTTTCTTCCTGGCTGCTTGGAGTATTTTCTCCTTGATCTGGGGATTCTGGAACCTGGCTATAATATTCCTGGGAGTTTTCTTTTTGGGATCTTTTTCAGGAGGTGATCAGTGTATTCTTTCAACCTCTATTTTGCCCTCTGGATCTAAAACATCAGGGCAATTTTCCTTGAGAATTTCTTGAAGGGTGGTTTCTAGGTTCTTTCTTTGATCATGGCTTTCAGGTAGTCCAATAATTTTTAAATTGTCTCTCCTGGATCTATTTTCCAGGTCAGTGGTTTTTCCTATGAGATATTTCACATTGCCTTCTAATCTTTCATTTGTTTGGATCTGCTTAACAGCATCTTGATTTCTCATAAAGTCATTAGCTTCCATTTGCTCCAGTCTAACTCTGAAGGAATGAATCTCCTCAGTGAACTTTTGAGATTCTTTTTCCATCTGGCAAATTCGACTTTTTAAGGCATTCTTCTCCTCATTGCCCTTTTGGGCCTCCTTTGCCATTTGAGTTAGTCTATTTTTTAAGGTGTTGTTTTCCTCAGTCAGGCTGTTGACCCTCATTTCATACTTTTCCTGCATCCTTCTCATTTCTCTTTCCAATTTTTCCTCCACTTCTCTTATTTGATTTTTTAAGTCCTTCTTAAGGTCCTCTATGGCCTGCAACCCACTCATGTTTTCCCCTGGGGCTTTTGGAGCAGGACTTCTGACCTCACAGTCCTTTTCCTGCTCTATGCCCCCAAAATAGGAGTCTAGGGTTACATTTGTCTGTTTCCTTTGCCTTGGCATATTGCCACTTAATTACTTGACTTTTGGGCTTGTTGCCACACTGTGGCTTTAAGGCCAGATAGAGGAATTTTCGTCCTGATCGTGTGGGGGGCAACATCTGTTTCTGGCTAGGTGTAAACCCACCCACGACTTCCACCCTAGAACAGAATCCAGATCCAGGGAGGTTAAAGCAAGAGCAATTACCCCCAAAGACTGATCGCTGGATCTCCCTACAATTAATTGCAGGCCAGGAGCTGGAGCTGCCTCTGAAAACTACAAAATGGAGTGTCTCCTCAGCGGCTTCTAGCCCCCGGGGGAGGAAGATGACTCATTCCCCAAATACAGGTCCCAAAGTCCATAGGACACTAACCTCTTACTTTGTCCTAGGCATGTCTATGTTGATAATTCTGGAGTTGCCACAGCTGCTGGTGTTCTGGGGTTCCTCCAGTTGGCTGCTGGCCCTGCTGCCCTGGGGCTAAAACCTCGGCTCACGGGGACCTCAGCTCCGGCTCGGCTTGGCTTCCCACGCTCTGTGCTCTGCGCACTGCCAGCTCCCAGACTGCTGCACTGGTCCTTCCTGCAGGGCTGCTAGGCTGTCCTCAGCGGGAGGTTAGCTTCTCTGTGTCGTTCTGTGGGTGCTGGGGCTCCAGAAGTTGTTCAGAGTCCCCTTTTACATAGTTTGGGGGGAATCTGGGGGCAGAGTGGCTTGGATGAGCTGTTTCTACTCCGCCATCTTGGCTCCAACCCCCTATTCCTGATTTTTTAACATAATTGGTTCTAATCCTGACCTTTATGTTTTATGTTATGTTTGTGTATCTCTCATTTTTATAGCATTTACTAAAAGCAACATATACTTGAATTCAGATTTTTGATCTGCTTTTTTTTTTTCATCTTACAGGTAAATTCATTCCATTCACATTCTAAATTAAAATTACTTTTTCCATAGTTACCTCCTATCAATTTTCCTTATTGTCCTCTTTCCTCTACTTTACTTCTACCCACTACCTTTCCCTCCTATTCCTTAACTTAGCCTTACTCCAAGAATTTTGCTGTAAGGTAACATATACACAGAAGTCATATCAATACTAAACATATATGCACCAAAAAGTATAACATCTAAATTTTTGAAGAAGTTGAACGATTTGTAGGAGGAAATAGATAATAAAATTATACTAGAAAGGGACCTCAACTTTGCCTTCACAGAACCAGATAAATCCAACCAAAAATATAGACAAGAAAAAAATTAAGGAGCAAAATAAAATTCCAGAAAAGTTAGATATGACAGATCACTGGAAAAAATTGAATGAGAATGGAAAGGAATATACCTTTTTTTTAGCAATACATGACACCTACACAAAAATCGTCCATGAATTAGGATATAAAAACCCCACAACCAAATGGATAAAAGCAGAAATAGTAAGTGCATCCTTTTCAAATCATAATGTAGTAAAAATATATCGGATAATAGACAATGTAGAAATTGAAAATTAACTGGAATTTAATCCTAAAAAATAAGTGGGTTAAAGAAAAAATCACAGAAATAATTGATAATTGCATTAAAGAAAATAATAATGAGACAACAATACAAAACTTTATGGGATGCAACCAAAGTGGTACTTAGGGAAAATTTTACATGTATAATTGCTTAAATCAATAAAATAGAGAAAAAGAAGATCAATGAATTGGTCATTGTTATGGGAATGGGAATTTAAGATCTTCTCTGCCCCTAGGCCATTTGATAGGCTTAAGTGCACCTGGAGACAGTGGCAAGAGGCTTGGTTTTGGGAATGCTTTTTGATTGGGAAGTGGGTCAATAAGGTTGTTACATTCTCTGAGCCAGGAGAAGGCTATATATACCCTGATGTGATGCATTGCTTTGGGGCTCACTTTGAGAAGTGTTGAGTGATTTGACCAGATGAGACTCTGGGCAGCCATTGAGTCCCCAAGCTTTGAAAACCCAGATTCTGATGCTTCCCTCTCTGGTAACTGTGACTAGGTATGAATGTAATGGTAAGACAGTTGGAAGCCTTGATCTGTTTCTCATTCTTCTTGTAATTTCTTCTTGTAACTCTTTTGTATTCTCTGAAGTTCAGGGTGCTGACCTATTTCCTCTCAACTAGGTAAATGACATATGTTTCATTAAAGCAAGATATTTAACCCGTTTTGAGTTCCTTTCCTTTGGAAAACCAAATCTAAGAACCTGTCTTGGCAGCAACGCTGGGGATGCTAGCGTGCTTGCTGCTACAGGCATGCAGCTAAAAACAAACAACAAAGAAATAAACAAAAGAAGAAAAATAATAAATTCAAAATATGTAACTAAAACCAAACTGGAAACTAAAGAGAAAGCAAGAAAGACATTAAAATAATAAATAAAACTAGAACCTAGTTTTATGAAAAAAACATAAAGCAGACAAAGCATTGATTAATTTGACTAAATAAAAATTATTGGGGGGGGGTGGAGCCAAGATGGCAGAGTAGAAACAGCTCTTCCAAGGTGCTCTCACCCACATCACTTCAAAATCATGTAAAAGGGGACTCTGAACAACTTCTGTAGCTCCAGCACCCACAGAATGACACAGAGAAGCTAACATCCCACTGAGGACAGTCCGGCAGCACTGCAGGGAGGGGCCAGCACAGCACTCTGAGAACCAACAGCTCAGTGCTCTGGGAACCAACAGCACAATGCACTGGGAGCTGATCCCAGGACCCTGTGAGTCACGATTTTAGCCCCAGGGCGGCAAGGCCAGCAGCTGGCTGGAAGGACCCCAGAACACCAGCAGCTCTGGTGATTCCAGAATTATCAGCACAAATATGCCTAGGACAAAGTGAGTGGTTAGTGTCCTATGGACGTTGAGACCAGTAATTGGGAACATGTAGGTTTCTTCCCTTGGAGGAAAGAAGTGGCTGGGGAAATGCGGCACTGCCACCATTTTGCAGCTTCAATTGCAGCTTCAGCCCCTGGCCTATGAACTGTAGGGAGATCCAGAAATCACTTTGGGGGTTGATTGCTCTTGCTTTAACCTCCCTGGATCTGGATTGCGGTCTAAGGTGGAGGTCTTGGGGTGGGTATCCAGCTTGCCAGAGTGTGTGGAGGCTTCACAGAGGCCACTGAAGTAATACCTCTGGAAGTTGAGAAGACCCCAACATTTGGGACGGAAGTTCCCCTGAGTGGTGGCAGAGTCCTACTGTGGCAACAAGCCCAAAACTCAAGGAATTGACTGGCAACATGCCTAGGCAAAGGAAACAAAACAAAAAGAAAAATTCAACATTAGACTCCTATTTTGGGGGCAAAGAGGATCAAAGCATGGAACAGCAGGAGGTCTGTGAGGTCAGAACTCCTGCACCAAAAGCCCCAAATGAAAATACAAGTGGTTCACAGGCCATAGAGGACCTTAAGAAGGGTTTTAAAAACCAAATAAGAGAAGTGGTGGAAAAATTGGGAAGAGAAATGAGATGGATGCAGGAAAAGTATGAAATGAGAGTCAACAGCATGACTGAGGAAAATAACACCGTAAAAAGTAGACTGACTCAAATGGCAAAGGAGGCTCAAAACAGCAATGAGGAGAAGAATGCTTTAAAAGCCAAATTTGCGGGGATGGAGCCAAGATGGCGGAGTAGAAACAGCTCATCCAAGCCACTCTCCCCCCAAAATCCCCCCAAACTATGTAAAAGGGGACTCTGAACAACTTCTGGAGCCCCAGAAGCCACAGAATGACACAGAGAAGCTAACCTCCCGCTGAGGACAGCCCAGCAGCCCTGCAGGAAGGACCAGCACAGCGGTCTGGGAGCCTGCAGCACACAATGCGCAGAGTGCAGGAAGCAGAGGTTTTAGCCCCAGGGCGGCAGGGCCAGCAGCCAGCTGGAGGAACCCCAGAACACCAGCAGCTGTGAAGACTCCAGAACTATAAACATAGACATGCCTAGGACAAAGTTAGAGGTTAGTGTCCTATGGACTTTGGGACCTGTATTTGGGGGATTGCGTCAGCTCCCTCCCCTGTGGGCTAGAAGCCTCTGAGGAGGCACACCATTTTGTAGTTTTCAGAGGCAGCTCCGGCTCCCGGCCTGCAATTAATTGTAGGGAGATCCAGCGATCAGTCTTGGGGGGTAATTGCTCTTGCTTTAACCTCCCTGGATCTGGATTCTGATCTAGGGTGGAAGTCGTGGGTGGGTTTACACCTTGCCAGAAACAGAAGTTGCCCCCCACACGTTCAGGACGAAAATTCCTCTATCTGGCCTTAAAGCCACAGTGTGGCAACAAGCCCAAAAGTCAAGTAATTAAGTGGCAATATGCCAAGGCAAAGGAAACAGACAAATGTAACCCTAGACTCCTATTTTGGGGGCATAGAGCAGGAAAAGGACTGTGAGGTCAGAAGTCCTGCTCCAAAAGCCCCAGGGGAAAACATGAGTGGGTTGCAGGCCATAGAGGACCTTAAGAAGGACTTAAAAAATCAAATAAGAGAAGTGGAGGAAAAATTGGAAAGAGAAATGAGAAGGATGCAGGAAAAGTATGAAATGAGGGTCAACAGCCTGACTGAGGAAAACAACACATTAAAAAATAGACTAACTCAAATGGCAAAGGAGGCCCAAAAGGGCAATGAGGAGAAGAATGCCTTAAAAAGTCGAATTTGCCAGATGGAAAAAGAATCTCAAAAGTTCACTGAGGAGATTCATTCCTTCAGAGTTAGACTGGAGCAAATGGAAGCTAATGACTTTATGAGAAATCAAGATGCTGTTAAGCAGATCCAAACAAATGAAAGATTAGAAGGCAATGTGAAATATCTCATGGGAAAAACCACTGACCTGGAAAATAGATCCAGGAGAGACAATTTAAAAATTATTGGACTACCTGAAAGCCATGATCAAAGAAAGAACCTAGAAATCACCCTTCAAGAAATTCTCAAGCAAAACTGCCCTGATGTTTTAGATCCAGAGGGCAAAATAGAGGTTGAAAGAATACACTGATCACCTCCTGAAAAAGATCCCAAAAAGAAAACTCCCAGGAATATTATAGCCAGGTTCCAGAATCCCCAGATCAAGGAGAAAATACTCCAAGCAGCCAGGAAGAAACAATTTCAATATTGTGGAAACACAATCAGAATAGCCCAGGACCTGGCAGCTTCTACACTGAGGGATCGAAGGGCATGGAATATGATATTCCAGAGGGCAAAAGAACTGGGAATGAACCCAAGGGTCACCTACCCAGCAAAACTGAGTATTTTGTTTCAGGGGAAAATATGGTCATTCAGTGGAATAGAGGACTTTCAAGCATTCTTGAGGAAAAAACCAGAATTGAATAGAAAAATTGACATCCAGACACAAGAAGGAAGAGATGCCTGAGAAGGTAATCAGGGAAAAGAAATCAAAAGGACCTTATCAAAGTTGAACTATTTACATTCTTATATGGAAAAACAATAACTATGAGTGATGATATCTTTCTCACTATGAAAATAATGGAAGAAGGGTATGTGGTCATATGAATACATATGTGAATGTGTGTGTATATGGATAGAGGGCATAGGTTGAATTTGTTGGGAAGGGAGAATACTCAAGGGATGAAATTATGAGGTGAGAGAGGAAAGTGGCAAGAGGAGATGGGGAAAGACATGGTAGGGTAAACTATCTCATGTAGAAGAAGCAAGGGGAAGTGGTTGCAAGGGAGGGGGAGAATAGGAAGGGAAAAAAAAAGGCAAATCCACATTCTCACTGAATTTGGTTCAGGGAGAGAATGACATACATACTAAATGGGATATCTCAACCTGCAGCAGAATAGGGGGAAGGGGGATGAGAGGAGGGATGATTGATGGATGATTGATGGGGGGGGCATCCTTGGGCGGAGGGGAGGTTAGAAGTACCCAGTATAGAAGAGGGACAGGATCATGTAGGGAATGGACCAGGTGGGGGTGTGATGAGTGGGAGGGAATTATAAGCAGCCTTGTACAATATACATACATATATATATATATATATACTATGATAATGTTTTGCATAGCTAGACATGTACAACATATACTGAATTACTTATTTCCCCAGAGGCAATGGGTGACAAGGGAGGAAGGGAATGGATCTGAAATTCGAGGTCTTAAGATTAAAAGTTTCAAATATATATAAATACTATTATTAATACTCTTTTACTTGTAATTGGGAGATAAGATGTGCAGGCATTGGGACACAAAGACTCACCTTCCTCTAATGGAAAAGTCGAAGGGGGTATGGGAGGAGGTATGGGAGAGAGCAGATTGGAGGAAGCGATATCTTGTGGGACTGCTATTCTGGGAGGTTGGGTAGGGGAATACCAGGGGGGAAATGATTGTAACTCAAAATCTGGCAGAAATGAATGATGTAAACCATAAGTTAATAAAGAATTTGTTTAAAAAAAAAAGCCCAATTTGCCAGATGGAAAAAGAATCTCAAAAGCTCACTGAGGTGATTTTTCCTTCAGAGTTAGACTGGAGCAAATGGAAGCTAGTGACTTAATGAGAAATCAAGATACTGTTAAACAGATCCAAACAAATGAAAGAATAGAAGGCAATGTGAAATATCTCATGGAAAAAAACCACTGACCTGGAAAATAGATACAGGAGAGATAATTTAAAAATTATTGGACTACCTGAAAGCCAGGATCAGAGAAAGGACCTAGGAATCACCCTTCAAAATATTCTCAAGGAAAACTGCCCTGATGTTTTAGACCCAGAGGGCAAAATATAGGTTGAACGAATCCACGGATCACCTCCTGAAAAAGATCCCAAAAAGAAAACTCCCAGGAATATTATAGCCAGGTTCCAGAATTCTTAGATCAAGGAGAAAATACTACAAGCAGCCAGGGAGAAACAATTTCAATATTGTGGAAACACAATCAGAATAGCCCAGGACCTGGCAGCTTCTACACTGAGGGATAGAAGGGCAGGGAATACGATATTCCAGAGGGCAAAAGAGCTGGGATTGAAGCAAAGGGTCACCGACCCAGCAAAACTGAGTATTTCATTTCAGGGGAAAATATGGTCATTCAGTGGAATAGAGGACTTCCAAGCATTCTTGAGGGAAAAACCAGAATTGAATAGAAAAATTGACATCCAGACACAAGAAGCAAGAGATGCCTGAGAAGGTAATCAGGGAAAATAAATCAAAAGGAACTTATCGAAGTTGAACTATTTACATTCCTACATGGAAAAACCATGCCTGGGACTGATGAAACCTTTCTCAGTATGAAAATAATGGCAGAAGGGTATATGGGCATATAAATACGTATGTGAATGTGTATACAAATGTTTATAGTTATGCATGGATAGAGGGCACTGGTTGAATTTGGTGCGAAGGGATGATACTTAAGAGGTGAAGTTATGAGGCGAGAGAGGAAAGTGGCAAGAGGAGATGGGGAGAGACAGGATGGGGTAAACTATCTCATGTGGAAGAAGCAAGGGAACGTGGCTGTGGGGGAGAGGAAGAACAGGGAGGCAAAAAGGCACAACCATATTCTCATTGTATCTGGCTCAGGGAGAGAATGACATACATACTAAATGGGATATCTCACCCTGCTGGAGAGTAGGGGAAAGGGGATGAGAGGGGGGCTGATGGAGGGGAGGACATTCTGCAGGGAGGGTTGGTTGGAAGTAAGCACTATTGAAGAGGGACAGGATTAAAGTAGGGAATGGACCAGGTGGGGGGTGGGATGGGTGGGAGGGAATCATAAGCAGCCTTTTACATCTACTATGGTGATGTTTTGCATAGCTATACATGTACAACACATACTGAATTGCTTATCTTCCCAGAGGGAATGGGTGACAAGGGAGGAAGGGAATGGATCTGAAATTCGAGGTTTTAAAATTAAATGTTTCAAATATATATAAATACTATTATTAATACTATTTTTATGTAATTGGGAGATATGAGGTACAGGCATTGGGGCACAGAGATTCACCTTTCCCTAATGGTAAAGTTGATGGGGGTATGTGAGAAGATATGGGAGAGAGTAGATTGGATGAGGGGACATATTGTGGGACTTCTATTCTGGGGTGGTGGGTAGGGGAAAAATGGGGAAAAATTGTAACTCAAAATCTGGAGGAAATGAATGATGTAAACCAGAAGTTAATAAAGCATTTGTAGAAAAAAATAAAATAAAAATTATCAAAACATATTACCAATATTAAGAGTGAAAGGCTGAATTCACCACCAATACAGAGGAAATTAAGAAAATTGTTAGGACCCATTTTGTCCATTTATGTGCCAATAAATTTGACAATCTAATTGGAATGGATTATTATCTACAAAAGTATAAATAACCCAGATTAACCAAGAATGAATAAAATATCTAAACCAATCTTAGAAAAATATATTGAACAAGTGATAAATCAGCTTTCTAAGAAAAATTCTCCAGGACCAAATGGATTCACAAGTAAATTCTACCAAACATGTAAAGAAAAAATTATTAAAATACTGTATAAATTATTAAGAAAAAAAAGCCAAAGAAGGAGTTCTACTGACAAAGAAATCAAAGCTATATATAGTCATATAAAAAAATCCTTAAATCTATACTGATTAGGGAAATGGAAATTAAAACTCCTCTGAAGTACTATTACATACCCATCATATTGTATAATATGACAAAAGAAGAAAATGTTGGATGTTGGAGCAAATATGGGGAAAGTGGGACACTAATACACTGTTGTTTGAGAACTGATCCAAACATTCTGAAGACCAACCTGGAACTATACACAAAGGGTAATACCAATCTACATACTCTTGTTCCAGCGATACCACTGCTAGGTCTATGTCCCCAAATCATTCACCAAAATGGAAAAAAAAATACTTATTTGTAGAAAAATGTTTGCTGCCACTCTTTTGGTGGTGGCTAAGAACTGGAAGTTGAAGGGCTATAGTATGTTATTGTAATGGAATAGTATTGAGTTATAAAAAATGACAAGCAGGATGATTTAAAGTACATAGTTGGAAAGACTCACATGCACTGATGCACAGTGAAATGAACAGAACCATTGTACACCTCAACAACAATATTGTTCATTGAAGAACTGTGAATGATAGCTATTCCCAGCAATACAATGATCCAAGACAGTCCCAAAAGAATAATGACTAAATGATTCTCTGTCTTTGGGGAGGGTTTGGATGAGATGATATTGTTTAAATACAGAAGTATGCGGTTTTTCACTTTTTTCACTTTTTCTTTTGAGTCTTCTTGTACAAAATGATTAATATCGAAATATAAATATTTGTACATATATAACCTATATCTGATTGTTTTCTGTTTCAGGGAAGGAAAGGAGAGATTGAATGTGGAGCTCAAAAATTTAAACAAAAATGTATAAAAAATAGTGGAATTTCAAAGGTTATTTCCTATTAAAGGGACCACAATTAATAAAGTGGAAAATAAAATCCAGTATCCAGAAGTAACTTGGATAAATATATTCTCTTCACTAAAACTCCTTGTGAATCATATATTACATTTGGATCAAATTTTCATTGTACATTTATCCCAACATCAGTAAATATTTACTGTGTAAGTACTTTGAACAAGGAAGAGGGAGCATGGTGTAATAATCTTAACCTTAGAGCCAGGAAGATCGTGGTGAAGTCATAACTCTGACACAAGCTAACTATGTGAACTTGGGCAAGTCACTTAACCTCTGAGTACCCCAATCAGCTTTCTAAGGCTATAAATTACAGAGAAGGTGTGAATCTGCATGTGTAGAGGGGCTTCCCAATACAAAAGAAAATCACAAATGTTGATATAACAAACAAAAAAATCTTGGTGCCTAAAAGTATACTTAAATTCCCTAAAAAGTTAAGGGAAA
>WOXC01011051.1:0-2500 GCA_011680675.1 Gymnobelideus leadbeateri | reverse complement strand
CCAGTTATGTATTTTCAGATATAAATGGGCTGGTAGTGAAACATTAATTAGATGTTTTGTTGATGATGAGTATCTTTGTTATAATAGATCAGTAATACAATACGAGAAAAAAGAGCCTCTAATGTGATGATTTCACATACTTGCCCTACAAAGTTCAATTATGCTGTGGTTATCTAAGTTGTAGGATTGTCTTGTTGAAGAGTTTTCTACTATGAAGTTCAGACTGCTATAACTAGCTTATTATTTGCTTGTATATTTCACCTAGGCACAAAGGAGGACTCTACATTGACTTTTCTTCTGTGCCTCTAAAAGTATATAATAAGTGACTTTTATAGCATGATGGAAAGAACAGAATTATATACATTTAGTTATTAAATTAATAAGTTAGGAAATATGTTAGGGAAGCCATATTTTTATCTCTTAATTAAGCCTCATATACACAAGTTTATGGATATTAATTCCTCTTAAGTTCATTTTTTTTAATCTTTGAATTAGCTATTTTCCAAAGGTGTGTAAAACAAAAAGCATTCACCAACATGGTCACATTTTCCTTTAAAATAAAACTAATTTTATTATTACTAAATGTTCTAAAATTTTATAGCAAACGAAGTAATCAGGTAGGACTGAGCCAAATTCACTTGTATGTAACAATTCAAATGATTATGAATAATAAAACAGAGACTTGCAGCTTAAGTCAGCCCATTTCTCTACTGCCAAAAATTGTCCTTACATATAAAGTTAATTAAATGTGTTTCATTATTTCATAGCAGCCTTTTTAGTAATAAATTTGACGACATCAAAATCATATAACTTTCATAAATTATTTATATAGTTGGTTTTTGATAGCTTAATGCTTTTATCTAAGCATAGTACAAAACATTCTGCTGCTGCATTTCTAGGATTTAATTTCCATTTGATAAGATATCTTTCCCAATAATTCAAGCTATCACCTTAAGAGCCAGGTGATCATATAGCAAGCAATTTAACCTGTCTAAGCTTCTTGGAGTTGTTTGGTAGTATATCCAAAGCACTAAATAAATGTAAATTTTTAAGCTTATTTTATTTTAATTAATTTATTAGTTTAGTTTCAGTTAACAAGATTCAATTCCATAGTTCCTTGATTTTCAAATTAACTTTACTTCCCTCCCCACTCCCCCCACAACAGCATATAGTCCAGTATAGGCTCTGCAAATACATTCATATTAGATGTTATTCCAATTACAAAGGTGTATTGTACTAGGTGGGATGAAAGAGGGTAAGGAAGAAATGGAACCAAACAATGAAAAGCAAAAGATCATTTAGTTTACTTCCATCAGGATTCAGGTTCAGTTCTTTCTAGTTATATCTCTGGATGGTGCATTTCTCTCTTTCTTGAGTCTTTCGGGATTGATTTATATCACTGCATTGCTGAAGAGAGTCCAGTCTGTCATAATTGGTCATCACAGATATGGTATATCTGTGATTGTATCCAATTTCTTCTGATTCTACTCTTCTCGCTCAGCATCAGTTTGTATAAGTCTCTCCAGGTAATTATGAAATCCGTCACCTCCTCGTTTCTTATAGCACAATAATATTCCATTACATTCATATACCACAACTTGTTTAGCCATTCCCCAACTGATGGGCACCCCTTTAGTTTCCAATTCTTTGCAACCACAAAAAGGGCTGCTAAAAATATTTTTGTACATATGGGTCTTTTTCCCACTTCTGTGATCTCTTTGGGATATAACCCTAGAAGTGGTATTGTTGGGTCAAAGGGTATGAAATTATTTATAATCCTTTGGGCATAATTCCAGATTGCTCTCCAGAATGGTTGGATAAGTTCACAACCCCACCAGCAATGTATTTGTGTTCCAATTTGTCCACATCCTCTACAGCATTTGTCACTTTCTTGTTTTTTCATCTTAGCCAATCTGACTGGGGAGATGTGGTATCTCAGAGTTGTTTTGATTTGCATTTCTCTAATCAATAGTGATTTAGAGCATTTCTTCATATGCTTATAAATATCTTTAATTTCTTTCTCTGAAAACTGCCTGTTCATATCCTTTGACCATTTATCAATTGGGGGAATGACTTGTATTCACATAGATTTGGCTCAATTCTCTATAAATTTTAGAATTGAGTCCTTTATCAGAGACACAAGTTGTAAAAATTCCCCAATTTCCCACCTCCCTCTTGATCTTGGTTACATTGGCTTTGTTTGTACAGAAGCTTTTTAATTTAATGTAATCAAAATTATCCATTTTGCATTTTATAATGCTCTCTAATTCTTGTTTGGTCCTAAAGTCTTCCCCTCTCCACAAATCTATCAGGTAAACTATTCCTTGCTTTCCCAAATTGCTTATAGTATCATCCTTTACACCTAGATCATGCACCCATTTAGACTTGATTTTGATATATGGTGTTAGATAATGGTCTATGCCCAGTTTCTGCCATACTGTATTCCACTTTTCCCAGCAGTTTTTGTCAAATAATGCATTCTTATCCAAAAAACTGGGGT